>JAUZNC010024532.1:0-11906 GCA_034780395.1 Vannuccia rotundouncinata | reverse complement strand
CATATTGCATTTAGTTGACATATATTTAAAATAAAATATTATAGAATATTTTACATCCCTAAAAATAATATAAATATAAAATTTAAAAATTAATAAATCAATAAAAATTTAATGAAGTTTATATATTTTTTCTATTTGCGAATTTTTTGTACTGGGTGGAGTAGATGCTAATTATTAGATGATAAGTATAGATAATAAATTGATTTATATAGGTCATTTCGTAAAAAAATGCATATTTTGAACAAATTTTTCATATATTTTAAATACTATGTTATAATTAAATTCAATCATCAATATCATAGAGTAAGGAGGGGTATACATATAGTAAATAGAGTAAGGAGGGGTATACATATAGTAAATAGAGTATAAGTATATATATATACCGAAGATCTATAGTATATACATCAGTGTATATAATAAATAATGTTTAAAATGTATTTTTAAATATCAGGAAACAAAATACTCAATTTTTTACGAAATGACGTGACCTTTTCATTTAAAATTTCGTGCATATATAAGTTGATTTAGGGAATGATAATTTGTTTAACTATTATACTCATTCCCAAATGAAATTATGATGATTGTCATTTTATGTATATCATTTTCACAACAAAACAAATCGTTATAGTTTGCATTTACCGTTTATATATAATTCATCTCTGTCGAACCTTCATAATCACCCATACAGGTAAATAATTTTTTTAAAAGATTGAGAAATACTTATTGTGTATGTAGATCACATAATGTCACGAGTGGGAATAGTGTAGCGGAAGCGTTCTATCATAAATAAAAATTGAAAATGTATCCATTTCTAAAGCGCACACTAAACAGCTATAATAGAGAGCTAAGTCTCAACGGTGCAGCCGACGAATAATTTATTAGCGGTTGCTACTTATATTTTCTTTGGATTTACCGACATTCATGAACTAGAATAAAGACATAATGCTAATGTTTTGAGTTCATTTAAATTGTGTAAGCTGTAATTAAGTTTCAATTTACGTCGTCCAAAGGTTTAACGAAATACTAACATTAAATAATAAATATGTATAAGTGCTCTTAATTTATATCACGTTATTAGTCGATATAATAGAAACCATTACCTCGATTTAGTGTCAATAGCTTATGACTTAATGGTGTCAAATACATCTCTCTATTTTTTCCACTGTAGCTGTAGCTATAGGCGGGATCTAGTTTCATGTTTATGGCGACCAGTGGTAGCCACCGCAAGGTCAGCCTGATCCCCACATCTCTCTGTTCTTGCACACATGCGCAGTATGTAGTCCAACTAGAACGTGTGTATATCCGTCTAATCTTATCACTTTAAGTTTTTCGGTCAGCTAAAGCCATTTGAATGCGGTGACGCTGTTTTCAGCAGAAAAGGTTAATGTAAATACATCGCTGCGGGCAACCCTATACAACAAGAGAGAACCAGCTACGGGGTTGACTATGCTGTAGCCTTTGTATAATTCCACTCCGGACATCAGAGTGTATAATTAGCCGGCAGGGTATACAATCAATGCCAAGGCGGTTTCTTAACTTTGGTTTTTGCCCGGTGTTAATTGCTTCTTAGAATAATTTATGGGCACTAAAATAGTGAGATTATCCATGGTTGCAAGGGTGATCGGAGTTGGGAGTCACACACAGATATATCATAGATATGTATGAAGATAGATAGATAGGACCATGCACCGCAAGTATATAAACTATAAAATCTGGAATTTGGTTTCTTAAAGAATTATGTATAATAAATTATATAAAATGTAGTTTCCCAATATTTTTAGAATAGTTTTAAAATAGTTTTGAATTGATGTTTTGTCATATATTTGTGTTCATTTTCTGTATATCTTTAGTTCAAATACATTTTTACGCAAATAAAACAATTTTACCAATGATTATATACATATAATAAGGGTAACCGTTTTCAAATTAAAATAATTTTTTAATTGTGTAAAGCTCAATTTAAGTAATTTCCATTTAAAAAGTCTTCATATACCTATATATTTATTTTATATACATTTTAATGATTGATATGCATCAATTTTAATAAAAGGTTTTCCTAAAATCCCGTTTAGATATGCATAATCAATCCTTATAATTTGTTGATTGCAATTTTAGGAAATCGATATATTTTATAAAATATAATATTAAACAATTCAAATTTATTTATATACGAAAATAACATCTTCTATATTAAATAGAGATATTTTATTTTCTATAAATAAAAAAATTTACTTTGTATACAATTTTGAAACTCACTTTTTACGTTTATTTCTTTTTTTTTATATTGCAACAGTCATTTATTTGTTTTGTGTCCTAAGCCAAACCTTACCCAACCTTATAGATATATATTTGCAGCGATCAACGAAGCGTATCTGCTTTTTGGTACATTGTTTGGTATAAATACGCACACACGCACATTATAAATACGCACACACACATATTATATATAGTATTAGTCATGATCACTGGGGCTGATGATTGCCTGTAGAACGGAGTTTTCGACTGTGAAATTAAACACAAACATCTAATAAATCAGAGAGAATTATTGCTCTGAGGCCGGGTTGATTAGAAAAAGCGGTGAAAGAGAGAGGGAGAGAGACATGGTTCACGAACCGCTTTTCTTCATTGTCCTGTGTCGTAGTCATCTGTCAGACTTATAGTCAGAAGAGAAAAGCGGTGTAGTTCAAAGGCGGTATCAGCAGAAAGAATAAACACCGACTCCTGTATATTTATAGGGGTACTCATTCAATTGCTATTATAGTATACCTTTATTGCATGAAGGCAGTCTATATCAGCCATTTGAAATCCGTTTCAACCAATTTTTTTTTATGTTAAGACAGATCGATGTTTTCAATACATTCTAACACTTAAATTCTTCTAGCTCCTCGACTTAAACTGCGTTAACTATGTGTAATAAATATTTAATAATTATAAACTGTATATACAATACGGTAATAACCATAGAGTAATTATTAATAATTATTAATAATTACTCTACGGTAATAACTTTAATGCTATATAGGGCATGTACGTTTTTTTTAAATGCTAGACAATGAATTATAAGTCTATTATAACATATGACCCTGAAAAATATATCGTTTACATACAGATCAATTACCTTCAGAGAACATACAAATTAGTTAACACTCTCTTATTTATATGGAGCGTTAAATAAATTACGATTTGAAAGCGCCATTTTTAAATTATGTGGAATTAATTTTGAAAATGTATTACAAAAAATATAGTCATATTCATTGTGAAATATAAACACATTGTATAATAAATTTAGATTTTATTCTTTTAGAATAACAATTAGAATAGAATAACAAACATTATCAAAACCAGTTTATTTTGAGATAAATTTGTTTTCTGTTATTCTTGTTGTTATTTCCGTTTATTTATATACCGTAGGATTTATATTAATACATTTATAATATTACACTTATGTAATTAATTGGTTTGTCACATAGACATTTCATGTATAAGATGGTCTATATGGTTTGTCATCTATTATATCAACACCGAAAATAATATTTTAGTAAAATTGTAATTACAATATATATATTCGGAATCGATTGTTTTAGATTAATTTCATTATCTTTTTACGTGGTCAAGTTCTCTTGGTTAGGCTTAGGTTAGCTGTTAATTATATTTTATACATTTAATATAAATTTGTAATGTATTTAATAAAATGTATATGAAATTGTTGGTATACGAAAGATATACACATATATCCGACTTATTGTTAGATAAGAGGGTCATTTACCATATTTTAAGTTAACACGTTTAAAAATTGTTAAAATAGATAGCATTTCTTTTACATTGAAAATAACAATTCATTAAATAAAATTTACTTCATTCGAAAATATCCTTCGTTTATGCCTTTAACAAAGAAGGCGTTGGGATGGGGGTGTATTTATAACTTTGTGCCGACATATACATTACGCTTGACCACCGATGGACTGTATACACATACAACTATTTCATTTAAAACAGGGTATAAGCAGCTAGAAACCCATTTTTATAACTGTTAGCATAGGCAATAATTCGTCTGCTTTTCTCTATACATTATATCCTCTCCCTGTCCCATATCCCATACAACTAGCCTTATCCAACTGCAACAGTGTGCTGTTTTCGGTCTGTGTCTAGTGTAATTTCAAGCCTTCATCCCCTCCCCCTCCTCCCCCCCTCTCCTTCGTTGTCCTTTTTAAGCATGCTGTGCCTGTTTAGCTCTCTACACAGCGTCTGTCTTGCCTTTGATCGGCGGTTGTTTGTGTGCTCTGGCGGTGCATATGAAGTATGTTTTTATATTTGTGTGTGTGTGTGTCTGCTAGTTTGGGGGTGTTCTGGGGTTTCAGTAATTTCAACCAGTGCTGAACATCTTATTGGCTGGAGTGGTGTGGCGAAAGCGAACTTATCTTAGTTGGCGGCAGTCAAACATACTCTTTGAATTTGTGACACACATTTTAGATTTTGTCTTGAAGACGACCAACCGCCTTTTTTAATCGCCACAAATCCACTTTAATATTACGAGGTGGAGAGTTTGGTTAGAAAATCCCCAAAATAGCGTGTCGATTATCTTACTGCCAAATATTATAATCTCAACAGTGACAACATTCCAGTTTCAACACGATAACAATGCATCTTCCAAATGTGCTCATTATTAAATTTGCCACTTTGTTTGTTTCTCTTCAAGTCCATGCCAATCTCAATGTCATTAACAACGAGAATTCCCCCTACGAGTCTGATAACAACGTCCAGTGCCAGGCGATCAGTCAGTCTATCTGCGCTGGACTACGATACAATTATACACTGATGCCCAACCATGTGAATCTTCCGGACCAAGAACAATCGTCCAAACGGATGAACGACTATAACACTTTGATCAATACTGGATGTTCGCGTCACCTTCGCTTCTTCTTGTGCACAATTTACTTTCCTATGTGTACGTCTATCCATAATCAAATTATTGCCCTGAAACCTTGCAAAGGATTCTGCAACCATGTCAAGAGTCGCTGTATCGCCTATCTGAGAATGCTCACCTTCCCCTGGCCAGAGGACCTTAAATGCGAGAATCTCCCAGTTGATACGAATCTTTGTATTCAACCCATGAACTATTCTGACGATGGAAAGAAGGCCCCAGATTTAAATAGACTACAACAGATCTTGCACGATAATCAAGACAAATTTACCAATTTTGACAAAGACAATATTCTGCCAGATAGAATTCTGAATCACCTCGCACCCTGTTCCCAATCGGAAATCGCACGCGACAAAAATGGTACCTGTCTTTCTCGATGTCGGGCAAATCTTCTCTTTCGAGCAGGAGACAAAAAGTTCGCCGAGATCTGGATGACTGTCTGGGCGACGCTCTGTGCCATATCGACTGGTTTAACCATATTCACATTTGTTTTTGAAAGTTCCCGCTTCCGCTATCCCGAAAGGCCAATAATATACCTAGCCATTTGTTACTTTTTCTATTCTCTGGCCTATATTCTCCGAGCGTCAATGGGAGCTGACAAGATTTCCTGTCGTCGGCAGGACAAGGCCAGTGAAAGCTATCTGGTTAAAAGTGGACTGGAAGGCACTTGGTGTACCATCAATTTTTTGGTGCTATATTTTTTTGGAATGGCTGGAGCTCTCTGGTGGGTGATGCTCACACTCACTTGGTTCCTTTCTGCCGCCCGCAAATGGGGTTATGAAGGTGTGGAAGCCATCAGCAGTGTCTTCCACATGATTGCCTGGGCGGTGCCGGCCATCAAGACCTTCATTATCCTCATTATGAAAAGAATCGACGCCGACGAACTGACAGGAATGTGCTTTGTGGGCCATCAACACCAGTCATCACTCATCATCTTCGTGATTGTTCCCCTGCTCGTCTATCTCTGTATTGGAGCGGCCTTTCTCACTATCGGCTTCTGCTCGCTCTTCAGTGTCCGCCAGGATCTCAAGAAAGACGGAAGTGGTAACATTCGTCGGCTGGAGAAACTCATGGCCAAGATTGGGATATTCTCGGTACTTTACTGCCTCCCGGCTATCTGTGTGTTGGGCAGCTACATTTACGAAGCGATCTACCTCCCCAAGTGGCAAAACACCCTCAAGAAGCTCAGACTACGCGACAACTGTCTCACGACTTCAGGACTCAACTGGCAGAAGAAAGAGTGCACTGAGGTTGACCTCCCCCTTGTGGAGGTCTACATGCTCAAAATTTTCATGTCTCTGGTGGTTGGCATTACCTCAGGGATGTGGGTCTGGTGCAACAAGAAGACATTCGAGAGCTGGCTGCGGTGCTTTCGAAGTCGACGAGAACCTGGCATCAAGTTGACTCACAATCCGGAGGGCAAGAACACTCCAATGGCCGTCGCTTCCTGGACACAGCAGAATACGAGTATGATGACAAGAGCCCCTCTAATGGGTCCTACAGGGGGAGGGCTAGTCCTGCCCCCCACTGGGATTTATCCATCGACTTATACAACGATGGCAGGTAAGTCAGTAGATAACAAATACATGAACAACTCGTGTGTTTAAAAGTCATTTTAACTTCTGTTCTTGATAATATATATCATGGAACTGCACTTTTATCCTGCGCTATATTGAAGACTTACAACAACTGTACGGCCCAATAGATATAATAACTATAATATAACTAAATGTTGCATTTATGGCTGCATTACTCACGCATCATAACTCTTAATTCGCCTTGAAATATTATGATAGGTAAATATAACGTAACATTGAATTTAGATTTTTATATCATATTATTTGTACATACGTAAGGCCTTCTGTACATATCTGAACGCCGGAACAACGAAAGGAATCTCATTGAACTATAATTCTTATCATAATTAAAGCAATAAACGATTTTTTTATATTTTTGAAATATATACACTAACCTATACTGATTATTTTTAAATTTTTGTTATGTATATAGATTTGTTTCTTACTTCTACTATTATTATTATCATGCGCTTTGCCAAAAATAAACTGAGTGCCATTTTGAAACATACTATAAGCCGAATGTATATATGAATTAGGAATTAGAAATTAATTTTTGTGCTTTTATGATATTTCAATTTATCGAATAATACAAAACTGCATTTTATTAATGTATTTGCATACGTAATGTAAATATATAATTTGTATATCTAGCTATAATTATTATAGCAATGAATATTTGTTGTATATATTTTTGTACATACATACTTGTGGGTATATATTTTTTCTCCTTCAGAAAATATATATTGTGATATATGAAATCAAATTATATTAACTAAAATATATATTTACTATACAAATATGTCTTTTAAAAATATTGATTTTACAGTCTTGGTGTTTTGAAAACAAAAATGATGGGTATATATCATGAATGTTTTATTAAATAAAGGGCGGAGGAATTTACTTCTAATTCTCTTATCATGAGTTTCGAGTGCCTGTAATAATCGAGTGCATGTACATTAAAATATTAAGTACTATATTATCATGTATATAGTATCATATACTTCATTTAAAAGTTGTAATCGATAATACATTTCATTTAAGTAACAATTTGCATGATTCTAATCAATTATCTAAAGAAGACTGCTATCATTTAAAATAATATTATATCGTAATCGGATAACCTTCGTATCTCTCTATACAACCAAACAGCTGTCTTTATTAGACTATCAAGTGGCTTAACCTTGCTTTTATTGTATTCCGCGATCTCTTGTGTGCAGTTCTATGGGGATAGAAACAATCGCTTTATGTTGCCGAGGGCGGTTTGCCTTTTATTTTAGTGTTAGCGCAGGCGATATACAGAGAATCTATAAAAGTCTAAAAATATTAGACGCCGACATAAACCTTTCATTTTTCAGAAGTATTGTAACTATAGGGTAGGTACCAGTGTCAAGAACGACCCTCCACCCTCATACTCTCAAGTATTATATTATATAGCCAAGCTAATAATCTATAATATAGAGTATACTACATACAAGTATTGTATTTATCAAAGTCATTAAATAGTCTCAATTGGATATAGCCAAAAGAGTAAACTTGAATTTTACTACTGCAAGACATCGTCAGTGACAGTTATATATTCTTATGGCATACGTTATATTTGAGTGTTGATTTAACTTATAACACCCCTTACATGATGAATCTTAGTTAAATATAGTTGTATAAGCTGACAAATCACCCAATTGATTTTTGTGTCCAGACGCAGACTATATAAAGTTAAGATATCAAATACATAGTCATCGAAGACACATATACCTTTTAATATTTGACAAGAACTGCAATTGTAAATAAATGCTTAACCTTTTGACCTAAAGCAGAAATAATCATAATATTTTTCTATTGAACATATCAAATAAATTCTAATAATTATATATATTTGTTAAATTATATTATTAAATTAATTCTATCAAGTAATTTTTTAACCATTTATGAAAAAATTTATTGATGTATGAAGTATTAAATTGTTGGATAAAACTAACATTAGAAACATTTATTTATCACTAATATATAAATAAAGTTAACGACTGCCCAAATTATTATATAAACTGAACGCATATACATCATGTAGTTCTGCTCAGCGAGATGATTTCATGTTTCAGGCTGTATAGTATAAAGTTTACAAAAATTAAAACTAGTGTTTATCTGTTCCATATAAAACTGCTACCTATATAAGATGTATATAAAATGCGCTTTGGTTTTTGATGTTATATATGGAAATATTTAACGATGTAATTTATTGAGGAAAATCATACAAATATATATATACCAAGAGAGTGAGTGAATTTTCATTTCATATGAAGTTATGTCTTAAGTAAGTGTAAATTATCGTAATGTGACTAAACAAAATATTGCTTTCTCGACTCAGTTATCGAGATATAGGATTTATTTGACACATGTCTAGAATCTAGGGGTAAAAAGTGGCTTATATATATTACAACAGTCTGATTCTAATATACATAACGGGCAACTCTAACCCGGGTTGAAATACAGAATGGTGGTTTTTCTTGTCATGCGGCGGAGCAGTCACAAAATATCAAAGGCGATACCGTCCAGGAAATCAGTTGAAACTTGAAGGAATCATGTATTACTGTACATAAATTATCGTGTTATAGGTTAATTCATTTTTATAGGAATAAACAAGACGTATAATGAATTCTGATTTTTGTGTGAATGATTATTTCAAGCGTGCCTAAAGTGTAATCCATAAAGACTTTTATTAATTTACACAAAAAAGATCTGTATAAATTGTGAAATGTTGTATTTCATGGTTCACGCAATATTCTTTCTTATATATTATATAATACGTATGTATTATTTATAGAATAAATTAAATTTTCAATTTTTTAAAGATCAAATCAAATTTTCATAGATAAATTATAAATAGATTCTCATTGTGCTATTTCCACGTAGTAGGTATATCACTATATATAGATACAAGAGGTATAAGTACTAAAGATCTAAATTTTCAAGAAATCTAATTAGCAAACAAAATCCACAAATTCGATTAACTTATTTTGTTATTTAAATAAATAATATTTATAATATACTTACAATATTTATAACTTTTAATGAAATTTTTACTAATATTGAACATTAAAAAGTGTCCATGATTGCATTCTAAACAGAAAATTCGTAACTTAGGTTATTATAATATCTTTTAAATTTAAAGCCTACAGTAATTTTAAAATCAATTAACTATAATAAGCATCAATTGACCTTATAATATTAATCGTGCGCACAATGATTCAACAATAACGTCAATGTAACGTCAACACAAACGGATACAAACGGATATGAGACAATATACCATGATATAATGATGTATGTATATAAGTATAAGCTTTATTAACACATATTTTATTGGAATATTGTATGTAATTAATATTGTAATCGGTACTATTTTATGTATGCCTATGTAATTAAATGTATTTGTATATTATTCTGATAATTTAAAATTATAGTGTTGAATTTGTTTTTGAATTTTTAAAAATAAGTTGAATTTGTAATCAAAATTTTTCAAATTATGAAATAATGTATTTCGTTTATTATAAAAATAATATAATAAAATAATGAAAAAAAATTATTAGGCATTTAAAATATATAAGAGTATAAACCATAAAATACTTACAATAAGTATTAACATTAAGTACTCTATGTTCTATGATTATACCCTAAAGTTACATTTTTTATCACGTTTTAATGTTTCGTTGTACACGCTTGATGTTTATCTAACAGATATTAATCAAAATTATGATTATTCTACATTAATTTAAAAATACTACGTGTATTTATTGAATTATATGGTATTGATTATTTCAATAAAAAGTAAACTGTTTTAAAAACTTTTTGCAATTAGGAAATTTATTTTTGTAACATTTTAAAAATGTATTTAAGAATATATTACTTGAAGTAGTTTCATTATTTAATAACAATTTATAAGGTACATTAAATAATATATCATTCAATACTAATTCCAATACGAATACAATACTAATTATTGTCGTATTAGTATTGTTGGCCACAACTACAATAAATCTTTAAATTATCGTAAATTAGCAGGACTGTATTAAAACCAGCTGATATAGAAAACACGTATAGAGTATGCATATTTCAAGCAATTTTATGTGTAATTGATTTATTATATAGGGTGACTTCCTTATGAAATTATTTTTTTGCAGTGTAGGTATAAGAATATCAAAATATTATTATCAATTATTGGTCTGTTTTTTTAATTTCTAATTAGATTTATCCGCTATATAGCCACATTATAGTTGTGTTATACTAGATATAGAAATGCACAAAGGCTTATATGATTGGATAAAAGTTTGTGAGCTTAAGGTTTGTATTTAATTATAATATTTAATAGTATAGTATTAACATTTGATTAATATAACTTCTGAGTAAAAGCTAAAAGGAAGTTTTATTGACTTTGATAAAAGAGGGAACGTGGACATCATCCCGATCAGGTAGCAAACAGTGTGAGTGTATATTTTATATACACGTGTTGATGAATGCGCGTTGTCATGGTACTTTACAGCGTCGATCTTTTCTTCGCTACCTTTATGGCGTAGGAAATCACCAAACAATGAAGAAACCTATATGCGGAAAAGATTTCTTTTAAGCTATAAAACTAAATGAGGAAGGTAGATACTTTAAAAACTATTCTATATCGTGAAAGGATGAATCTATTGCCCGCATTTAAGGCATTTTTCGTCGTTTGATTTTTGAATTTTACTCGGAAAGAAAACAAGTTTGATATGATAGATCGTTCTCAAATAAACCGAATTTATGAAACGCGCCATGGTATGAAAAACTTTTGCTGGCTTGAAACGATGGCAGAACGAGATTTTTCCTCGACAACATGTAGCAAGACATATCCTCTACCAAGACTATCTCCTCAATTTATAAACTCACAACTCACTAACAATCCATTCAGACATTCAAGTGACCTTCTCAGTGTGTATAACAGCCGAAGATCGCACCCCAGCCCGCTTTACAACATGTACAACTCAGAAAATCAACCGAATTCATCTTCAAACGCTCGAAAATATCTATCCGGAAGAAGTACAATTCCAGCAGTGATGAAAAATCGATTTGAGTTACTCACAAATAACAACGGGACAGTTCGTTTACTGGGCAGCTTATCCACTGAATATCCAAATAAAAGATCACCGCATGTTCTGAACACTTCAGATTGCAATATTCTTCTTCGAAGAACCAAGCAACGTGTTCAAACTGCAAACCTCCTTCGAAAAGTGGATAGCATATTAGCTGATCATGATCTCATTTCTTCCAATAAAATGCCATCGTCAGTTACCGTGCCTAACCTCAAAAACGGTTGTCGATTTCCCGTTACTCTTCAGCGTCCAAGTGCGGCTCGACTTACAGTAGAAAATCTCTCTGGATTGAAC
>JAUZNC010024521.1:0-23145 GCA_034780395.1 Vannuccia rotundouncinata | reverse complement strand
ACAGCGTGCCGCTTTGAAAGGCTGATCCTCATCTGACCACCTTTATCACACCATTTGGCCGCTGGAGGTAAATTCGCTTGATTTTAATGATACATAATTACATTATAATATCACTAACTCTCAAAATCTTCGATCTTCACTGATCCAATGTCCTTTCAGCGTCCTTTTTATAAAAAAGTAAACAACAACTGTTTAACTATTTTTTTAAATTATTTATTTTGATATTATTAATTACATACTGCAATTTGGCGTCTAAAACGGTATTGACATCGAAAATTCTGATTTCTCAACTAACTTTTGTTTATTATTCTTATACAAAGAGTTTTAAAAGAATCTGATTGTTTTGAAGGCTGACCTTTATTTTTGTGTAGGTATAAACCAGTACACAGTTATGAATGAATAGTTATGAGATATTGATATCTTCCAAAATGCATTGAAAGTCACGTTTTCCATTTTTAATTGTAACCAGATTTATAGAATCTGAAAAGCCGAAAATAAAGATAAGTTTTCTTATTCAAAAGACAAATAATGTTTAATGTATTTTGGATTGGAGGTGCGTTTATAACACTTAATTTTATTTAAATCGGAAAATTGTATATTTATACGAAAAGAAAAAATAAAGATGGAGTAGCCTTCACGTAACAGATTTTAATTGAGATTCTAATTGGTACTAAAATAAACCAATCAAAATCATTTATTGGAATTTTAATTTATAAAGAATCCTCAAAATAATTTTGTAAATTGTGGATTATGCAAGATGAATAAAAACAATTAGAAAAACGTTTAATAATACATCACTACAACGACGTGGATTTCAATGTTCATTCATTGGAAACTCTTGAAGCATCTAAGCAACAATCTGGAGTTTAAAACATTCCATAATGATCGGTGATAGTGGCCTCTTGAGAACCACCCTGGTCTTTTCGCTTCAGATCTTTCTAATTATCGGACTGCCGGTCGCTGTACTCATAGTCCATGCTTCCTACAGTCCCATTCTCGCCTTCATATCGGTGGCTTTCATGATCTGCCTGGTAATGTCGTTGTTTCTGGCCTTCATGATCAAGGCGTTGATCATCTACTGTCGCATCGAGCGAAATACGGCAGGCTCCAAGCTGCTCGAGGAAACCGACGATGTGGAATCCGCGCTAAACACCGGTGTTGTGGAGAGACCCGGGGTGTTTGTCATTGACCCAAGCGGAAGTGTTCAAACTGCCGCTCTGGACCCGAGTAATGGACTACTGGAGACGCCATTGGTGAATAATCAGGTATGGATTTTATTAATGGTGCTCTGTAAACGTAAATTAAAAATTATTATATCGTATTTGTATTGTAGTATTATTTATTCAATTTATTTACTTAATATCTGTGATTATAAAATATAATGGAGGTACTTCACGCAATTACCATCATCGTATTTGCAACATATTCGTAGCAGAAATACTTTTAAAAGGCACCAACTATAAAATAAATCAATTTTGTCATAAATTACTATTACAATTTTCTTTTATTTTTTTTATTATTTTAACACATTTTAATTCAAAGTCATAAATAGAAAAATTTTACAAATTGATTTTTTATACAATTGGAATTTTAACAAATTTGAAACAAAAACTATATGAATGAGAATCACATGCAACATGACCTGACCATTTTACCTTGAAAACTAAATTTACTGTTAACTTATACTTAAACCTTAACATTTCTTTAGCATCCAATTTAAAATGTATTTATTCTGACACCAGGTTGTGGGGTATAAATTATTCCATTGAAAACATCAAAAAATATATATATTTAATTTTCTCTATATTAGTCCAACCAGTGCAGAGCTATAAGAAAAGAAATATAATTTTTAGAAGCCTCTTTTATCGCGTATAATATCTATAAAAATAGAAAACTCGAGAAATACTTCTGTAATTACAGCAAGTAAAATGCAGATCTCTAATAAATATACATTGTGGCTAAAAAGATTGAAAATTAAAAATAGTACAGATGGTATATAAGATGGTATACTTAATAAGATGGTATACAGAGCAGTAAATATTTTAGAAATAAATAGCCGTACTCAGAACTTAAGAGTACATCCTAAATTATCAAACTGCATATAATATAACAATCATTCATCCCATAATATGTACAAAGAATTCTTCAAATAGCAACAGATGAATATATTTATATTATATACCTAGATAATAAATATATTTTTATGGTCCAAATCAAATGTTATCTCACATTGCGTGAATTAAATGTTGCTAATAAAATACTTGCAAAAATTAATTAATTAAAGAATTATACTTTTTGTATTGATGAAAGAATGTTGCTCAATCGAATTAAACAAATTAAATTATTTAGGTTTAAAAATATAGATTACTTAATGTTTTATCTACTGGGAAAAAGATAGGAACTGAACCAACTTTTGTAAAAAAATATGGCATATTTAAATCAATATTTGTATTTTAACCAAGTATTTAATCAATATAATTCGATGAACATATAGTTGATTAAAATTAAATTTCTAATTAAAATTGACATAATTTACGATTGTCCAATATTAATACTTTCTGAAGAAAAGAAAATTTGTATACCTATTATATACTATGTAAATTTTAATTATAAATATGAAATCATTATTTAAATATATTTTTTACTTACGTTTAACCTTTTCTTTACGAGATCTGGATGTGATGAATATTCAAGAATGTGATATAAGAAGAAATTATTAATGAGAATAGATTTTTATGAATTTGTAATTTGTTTATCTTTTATTATTCTTTGATATTAAAAATATAGTATAAAACTATAAAAGCAAGATAAAACTCTTTCAATGTTAACTAAAGTGATGAAACTCATGACTCTGGGAAACAAGTATTCTTTACAAGTAAACATTACCAAAAAAACAATTTCATCTTACAATAAAAGTTGTCTCATTCCTTATGATAAATTAGAGCATAGATTAATTAAGGATTACCAGTTCTAATATTCCGAAAATAAAGATTGTGCAATATTCCAATTAAATAAGTTTAATTCAGGCTAAATGTTTGCATTTTAACATAACAGCTCTTCCTGAGCCGACTTGAAAAAGAACCTTAATTTATTTGACAAAGTTTACTGAAATCTGTAATTGTCAAAGCAAACATTACTCTGTTTACTTAGGAGTTAGACCCGGCACCAACACCAACCAACCACCACCCCATCCACAAGAGCACTGGAACTGTTATTATAATATCGGCAAAGTCTCTCCTATATCCAGCAGACGAGAAAGTGGAAATACGAAGTTTGGGAGAACTCGCTTGCCGTACTACAAATATTTAATCAATAAAACAGCGTAGAGATATTAAATAGCGACGCAAAATTAATATAATTCTGTGGAAGAAACACTCTTGTTCTCTTTTATTATCCCTTTCTTTTGGGCGTCGATAGTTTTTGTTCAATCGAATAATGAAATTAGAATATCTCACATTCCTTGGAAAATATCTAAGTCGAAATTTTATGACCACTGACAGGTCTCCCAAAATCTATTAGTCTAATGACAAATCGAGGGTGACTTTTGGATACTATCCGCGGTACAAAGAGTCGAAGGTCTCAGCTATAAATGGTGGAAGAAAGGTAGTAGACATCGAAGTATGGCTTATGTATATTTAGAAGGCTTAAATTATTTTTGAAATTTTAGAGGCTGCTATTTCAGCTGGAATTAAATTTAAGGCCAATATTAATAAACGGGTAAAGTTCAAACAAGTCTCGAATCGATATTGTTCAGCTATTTATAATAAAAATTAATGTATTATTTTGTAATACAAGAATTTGTGAGATATTAAATTATGTATTCACTAAGTAAGCCCAGTTGAAAAACTGTTCTACCTGGCTGTGTATTTTTGTTATTTGGCATTTCAGATGTTAGCGAAAATATAGAACTTGATTTCAACGTTTAAAATAAGATCTAAACTATTCAAAGGGTGTTTTAATAACGGTGATATTTTTTAAATTATATAATTCTAATTTATTAATATTTATCGTAAAATACAAAAAAGCATCCTGCTATTATTATTGTTATAAGCTTCATTTTGACTTCAATTTGCAAAAGTTTTGGGAAATGTAAAGCAATTTCTGACTAAATATTTCATTCAGAATATTCGATATTCTTTTGAACTTAGGATAAATATAAACATGTCTAGAAAACTTTAGCCACATTTTAATAACACTTCCAACCACTTGTATCTAGATGGTATGCACGCTACTGATATTATATAGATTTGTGTGCATGAAGCCAAAACAGTTGATGTAACTAACTAAAGCTGTTTATGGAAAATTTACCAAACTCTATATTATGTATATCTGGTGGAGAAATTTATTCCACTAACTAAAAAGGTGAATATGTTTATATATTTATAGCTATACATACTGTCATGGATAACATCACACTATTTTGACCAAATTATGCACAGATATTTTACAAAAATTATGTAAGTTTCGTCAAGATGTGTTCCAGAAAAATATATGGCTATCAACATTAAAAAAAATAGCGACATATTTTAGAATATTTTCGTTAAATTTTAGAATAATTTTGGAATCAATACTCAGTGTGTGATTTTGAAAATAATTTATTGATTAAATATTAGGTAGTGAATGAAACTATAATTTTGTTTGAAGGAATTCAAATAATGATATTTGCCGATACACATTCTTGATGTTGTTTCAATTTCAGAGCAACCCCATACAGGATTCATTCAAGGAAATACCCATTGTTATCAATAATGCCGACGAGAGCCCGACGCATTCAACGACAGATGGTATGACGAACGATATTTGGGTGAAACGCAACGATACGGCGGACTAAAAACAAAATATATTTAATAAAGACAGCTCAATACTGACATGCTGACGTAATGATGATATATGATAAGATTCTATTAAATATATTCTATATAATCGTATTATTAATCTTTGTATAATATATACAGTTAACTATCAACCAAATGTGTAAAATATTTAAATTGTACATATCAACATATAGAATAGTTTTGTAAATATGATAAGCTGATAATACTCCATTTTTTGAATAAAGGTATTTATTTCACAAATTTTGATGAATTTAAATATGATTTGGATACATCATATTAAGTCAAAAACTTTTATCTAATATTTTCATAAAAGTTATTTCTGAAGAATTCTATTCTTGAAAGAGGGTGTCACTACTAATTTATTTTCCAAATGTACAGCCGGGTCAATTATTTTCTAGGAAAAATAATATAGATTTTTAAAGGATATATAGAGAATTTCAATACCTACATATAACTTGAATATATCATCTATCAATTTGCCGAAGTGATGTATATCTAGGAAAAATTATATCTAGAATTTTTCAATTCTATAACTCTTTATTTGATATTTTTTGGATGGATATATTCACAATAGAAAATAGATAAGTTGTATTTTAGATTTAATACCAATAAATTTACAAATAATTCGCGTTTTAAAAAAAGAATTTTTAAAAATACTTTTTATGGTTAAAAATTTGTAATAACTATTTCCAAAATTTCCATGAACTTTTGATATATCATTAAATTAAAATTATTTTTAGACTTTTTGTAAAAAAATATTTTTGTATTATTGGTGATATTCTACTTGTTACTTACGAGTAATATTATATGTCATAAAATACACTAACTCATTAAAATAATTTATTTTGATAAATTTTTCGGATAATCAATACAAAACCCCAAAATAAGAAACGACGTAATCAAAATACTTTATTCAATGTACCATAGTAATCAAATAATGGTGTAATAGTATATTTCAAAATAGAAACAATTCAATTGCCACAGTAAAAACGAAATAAAATATAAAGCTGAAAAAATATATGAAGTTGATGTATATATAATATAATAATTGCGAACAAAAATCTTAAGCTATTATTGTAGTGAATGCACAACTATCAATACTAATATTGCATAAGTATGTCACATTATAATATATATAGATATCTGCGGAGCTATGTAATAAGACACTAAATACTGTTTTAAATAATCACAGTTTAAATAAAGTCCAATGCATAACATAGGAAGAGAATTTTGCTATCGATTTTATAAAATTTTAAAATTAAAGTGCGCCTATTTTATTATTGAATTTGATAGAATCATTTTCTCGACTACATTGCAACCTTGAAAGATTTACACAGAGTATGACATTCCAATGAGATTTGTACACAAATTGTACACTAGCATATCAAATGTCAGTCTATTTTGGTGTAGATATCTATTAATAGAAAGGGTACGAAAAATACAGTTCTATGTAAAACAAACACGCTATCAGCACTTTTGATCAATTGTCCACATATTGAATGATTAAATCATAGCACAAGGATATTATACTTCCAGAGAGGGAGATCGGTGGGTCCTCGACGTTCATTTGGACGGGAGTAGGCCCTTAACCAGCTCCACAACTTGAGGCGAAGCGTTGATCTCCTTATTCTGCAGATAGTTGCGACTGTTGGTCTCTGTCTCGTCGAAGATATACCTGCCAACGACGAGAAGACAATTATTTAGGGAGGGAGTCTTAGGGGGTCACTTTTGGGGTTGCCACTCTTGATAAAATAAATTTCGGACGTGGATTTAAAATGGTTACCTGTAAACAATTCTCTATACAATGAACACCAACGTCAGGGTTGCTTTTTGGATAACCAAACTTACAACACGAAGCTTACATGCCCAAAACCAACGATATCTTCATTCTCCTCTTTGAATAGCTTCATCATTCCCTTCATAACATTTGGTCCATCACGATTTATAGACTACGTTTTCAACTGGATTTCTGGATGCTTCCAAATACGACATTAATGCAGTTTGCTAATGGTTCTAATGACCTGCCAGTACTTCTTCAAGATGTATCCTACAATGTATTATAATAGCTGTCACGTTAAGTTGTTTAAAACCTGAATCAGTGTTCCTCACATCTAGACGTCACAGAGAAAACAATACATCGTATATCACATCATAATTATACCCTATTGCATCCACTTTGAGAACAAATAAACATTATTATGCAGTTAGACAGTCACAACCAAGTGGCACACTCACCTATAGTTCACCATGATACCGTAGGAGGCCTGTAGACCTCGAGCGCTCGTGTCCGCCAGCCAGTTGATGCGCCACAGCTGGGCTCCATTACGTAGATGAAAATTACCTTTTCGAGAGAGAGAGAGAGAAAGAGAGGATTAATGACGTCACGAAGCGGTTGAAGGAGGTGTGTGTGGTGTCCCTTACTGACGGTATCCCGTGTGTAGCCGGCCTGGTTCTTCTCCAGGAGCAGGTATCGAGCGCAGAGCTTGGTCATCACCGTTGCCAGGGGCGATGACTCCGACGTTCCAGGAGCTCCTTCGAGCAGCCAACTGGGCTTGGAGTCGTTGAGTGCGAGCTGGAGTTTGGCGACGAGGTCCTTCAGTGTGGTGACGTTGAGGTAGGTGTAGAGGTCCACGAGGTCCTCGGGGGGCAGCAGGACGGGGATTTGGGAGGAGGAGTTGTCCGTGTTGCCTAGGATACGGGACACCACTGCGGGGGGGGGCATTGGGAAACTCACAGGTGAATTCTTACATAATTGTCGACTGTAGATCGGAAAACAATCATTTGGGTATTAAATTAAGGTGGTAATATAATATTTGAAGCGTAGACAAAGCTCACGATAATACATTGTTGCCTTCGCTACCGTCAATTATTCTAATGACTGACTCTCTTTCAGCACAATAAAAAATACTTCAAAATTAAAGTTTATTAGCTGTTAAATGTAAATCTAAAAGGATCTCAATCTAATTATGTACTTAGCAACGCAAAGATTGCTCCTTATATAAATAACCCGGCCTTTACTCCTAAATTCGATTCACTTATTATTTCCACTGAATTTATACCTAAATGACTCCAACAGTTAAGAAACGCAAAAATTTTTCTATATAATGAATGCTTAACATTTCAATGTGTTGCTTTTAAGAGCTTATTCGCTAATTATTGTTCTATTTACCGAACATTATCTTTAACATCAATTTAATTCCAGTTCAATTTGCCGTACTTTACGTTAAGGTTAATTTACTGTACCTTACCTTAAGTTCAATTTGCCGTACTTTACGTTAACTTCAATTTGCTGTACTTTAGGCTCAAGTTCAACAAACGTGTCGCTTTTAAAATGATAGGTACATACCGTGTTTATCGAATAAATTACAATGTAGATAATAAAGAAGAAGGGAGAAACATTGCTATCAATAAATTAAATATTGACGGAGATATGAATATTACCAACTGGAGAATATTAAACAATATCTATGATATTGACAATATATTAAATAAAAGTAAACAAGGTCACTATCTCATTTACCCTACAATTTGACAAGTGTTTCTATGGGGTTCTACAAGTGTTGTACCTTACATTGTATTTATTAATTACATAATTACTAGAAAGCCTACATCATGGTATACGTAAGCTATCAGATTTATAAATAAAAATTGATATATAAATATTCTTACATCGTTCTGGATAATAAATGGCATCTTCCTCATAGACAGTCTCTATTTCTATAATAACTTCATTATTTAATTGAAGAAAAAAACGCCATTGTGAATATAACCGTTGTCTGAATTAATCATAATAAATTTAATAATGTATAAATTTAAATGAATTATTAAAACTATTGCACATAAATATTGTTTAGAGTCATTATGTTACGATTCTAGTGTCGTAAAAGTCGTAAAAATCAAACAGTCCTACATAATGAAGTCGTATTTAAAGTCATTTTGAAATTGTCGTAATAATTATTTAGTCTTATATGAAAAAGCTGTATGAAAATTATTCTGATTCAAGAGGCCGTATTTACTTACCTATGTACATAATTATACTATAGGCGTTGTACTATAATTAAACGTGATTGAAACTTGTTAAAAATCGATAATACCTATTTAACGGTTTTTCACAATCATTATAGTTCCCTTACATTTTATTTTACGACTTTTCACTATTGTTGTACGTCTTAGATTTAAAGTACGTAATGCAAATACAATAAAATCAGTTAAATCGTTTGAAATTAAGGAATAACGAAAGGACTAATAACCATCGCAATAATATTTAATTAAAAAAAATATTTTTATTTTACTTACAAATTATTAAAAGTTTATCCTCATTTAAAAATCTTGTAAAAAATTAAATTAAAATACAGTGTGCGTCCAAATTCAAACAGTTAATCTATAAAATTAGCAAGATTAGCATCGATCCAATCGAGAAACAAGCAAGCAAACAAACAATCTAAAGCGATAGCATTACAACTGCAATCGGTCGAAAATGATTAGATTGGAATGAATTGAGCCTGTCAGGATGTTTACAGAGGAAACCAGCACCGAAACAATTGCTTCTGAGAAATAATTAAACTCGTATTATAGCCCAAAATTGCCTCTATCCAATTCCCTCGATGGAATGCAAGTTCAGAGGAGACGTTACACATGATAAAATTTCCTGGTTTTACTCCTTCTTTGGATGAGGCTGAACAGAGAAAGAATTTAGAATTTCCATCTTGGAATAGTTCGAAAAACTTTTTAAAAATTTCCTTCTTTTATTATTGTTTATCCTAAATTTATCTTTGAAAACATGTGCGCCCCTTTCTTTAGAAACCAGTTTTAATCAACTTTAAATACTAACGAAATCCGACATAGTATCAGTTTGTTGCTGGATTGTTTCCCAAATTATCAATTTTCCAAAACTACACTTCTTACAACACCGTCGTTAAATATATAAAAAAATCAATAATTTAAAAAATCGATAAAATTTGGATCAGTTTAAAATGACAAAAAAAACAAAAGAGAAATTTACCAGCCTGTTTGAGTATGGACTCCATCTGCTTCTGGAGCCAAGAACGGAACCCGATGACAGGAGAGAGTGTCGAGTAAATGTCGAGATGAGGGTACTCGACCTGGAGTTCTCCCACAACTCGCTTGATCAAGCTGTGCCCCAGATCGATACCGTTGAGCCCTGCGCAGGAGTGATTACAAAGAGTAAAAGCTGTTGAACACAACACAACACAGGTCTGTTACAATAATTAATTAATACGAACCTTTGTGTGGCGATGTCACTGAGTAGAAGATGGCGGCCTTGATCTGATCGTCGTTTTCAACAACCTTCTCTTCGTCGGTGACAACGGACATGGCATCCCACTTGGCGTTTCTGTGGACAATGTCCTGGAACACATAACACGTCGCTTAGATATCATCAGATATTGAACAAAATGTATTTGTGGTAGAGCCAAAATTAAAATAAAAGGATTATTATCTGAAAATTTAGCAAAACACAACTTTTTGGCTTTCCATTCGGATACAAAACTCATTGACAATTAATTGAGTGAGGTTTGATGGGTTTTATTATAGTGTCTTCATTTATCAGAATACACAAGTATACATTAGAAGATTCGGTACTGGTACATCAGAAGATTCAGTACTGGTACATCAGAAGATTCGGTACTGGTACATCAGAAGATTCGGTACTGGTACATCAGAAGATTCGGTACTGGTACATCAGAAGATTCAGTACTGGTACATCAGAAGATTTGGTACTGGTACATCAGAAGATTCGGTACTGGTACATTAGAAGATTCGGTACTGGTACATTAGAAGATTCGGTACTGGTATATTATCAGAAGAATGAGTTTAACCAACCTCCTGTGATGGAGTGCATTCTATGGATACATATTGCATTCTAGTACAATAAATCAATGCACATTTATGAGTGAGTGATCTGCAGTTTATGATCAAGTAATTTTAAATGTGTCAAACCCTTAAAGGAAAAGCCCTTCTTATAACGAACATACAAAATATAGCTTTCATTAGTAATAGACAAATGTCAACTATCAAAATCTCTTCTGTCCTTGAATATCGATCGTCACTAAAAAAAGAGACTTAGTCTATTTTCGCCTCCACATACAATTTGCCTACAATACTACATAACGATAGTCTTTGGTCACTACAACCAGAGGAAAGAAAGTCCGCGGCTGTGACGTCATAGAAGCAGGAAATCGGGGGCAAATAGTAGATTTCCTTCCAAAACTTGAGCTAATGCAGTTGAATTTGATAGCAATAAAGCACTCTGAATTAATATGATTGTAAAGTGCAAAAACTGTGAATTATTACGATTGTAAAGTGCAAAAACAGAAAGCAGAAGGACTATAAAACATGATTCTAACAAAATCCTGTGTTGTTGTCCATGATCCAGGACAAACACAAGCGCAACTACCCTCCATTTAAAGTTCTTATCAATCGTAGCTGGAGAGAGCGAGAGAGAGACTGTAGTGATCTAATCAATAATTCAAACGGTCTGAATATAAATTAGAACCGCCACAACACACTAATTTAAGAGAAGCCGACCACAAAGCTAAATTACAAAACGTCTGAACACAGCAACTGGATTGTAAATATAGTAATGGCTGTGTTAAACTCATAAACAGAGGAACAGTTTTTTGTCTATGTGGTTAACAACATAGCGTCTTCACAAATAAAGACCTCACAGGAGTTTAACGGGTAAATAATACTAAAGAAAAAAGAATAACAATAAACGTATTTTCAGCATTTTACGGTAATCATAATTATATATTATAGATGAAAGAATTATAGTGTATCTGTATGTAATTATCAATGATTAAAGCAAAAGGCGGAACATATATAAATATCTTGATATCTATATTAGACAAGAACAAAGCGTTAGTTTATACTGAAAGTCATGACAGAAAATAGCTCCAGTTCAAAATTATTAGTTAAATCAGCTTACAATTATAGAATGTAGAAATAGATTATTAATTCGATGAAAGATATGAAACCATTTCACAATTTGGGCAATAAAAATTTTTAAATAGGACTCCATTATAATCGAAACGACATTTTTCCAATTTCCCCCAAAAACTTTAGCATTTTAATCTTGCAAAACTTTCGGTAAAAGGATATTGAATAGGTTAAACTATAACATAAGATTTTAATGTATTCCTCCTAAGGCAAAATATCAAGTAGATGATAAAGCAAAGCTAGCCCGCCTGCCTCAAACAAAAGAACACCATCGACAAACCTCCATGGTGTTGGACAACTTGGACAACAGGGCCGTGTGCAGGATGACCACAGGTTCCTCCGGCATGCACGGATGCGTGTAGACATAGCACCGCCGATAGGGGCCCACTCGTCGCTTGAGGTCAGTCCAATTGCGGACACGATGCACTCCCTCGAGGTCCGAGATCTAAAGGAGCCCGGCAATCGATAATCAATCAATCAATCAAAATAGAGCAAACATCGGTTGTGTCACCTTCTGGAGTGTGCTGCAAGGCGAGTCCCAGGTGATGCGACGCAGCTGGAAGAGACTGCTGGAGAACCAGATGCTCAAGAGGTCCTTCAGCTCCCTGTCAAGGAGGCGAAGGTTGGCCCCGTCGCAGAGGTAGTCATTGGACTGGAGGGCGGACTCCTGGTTGGACAAGGAGTTGTAGTTGGAGAACTCTATCCTCTGGAGGGTCTGGACAGGTACAGATCGGGTGTTTAACTCGATAGGTGTTAATAACTATTATTATTATAAGAAGGCGTTGACTCCAACCGCTCTACATATTAGCAAAGAGGTTCTATTTTACTTCAGGGATTTGATTGGTTGTTGCAGTGTGTCTGTCTGGTTATCATGGAGAACATTAGTGAACATGTCGTTTGGATCACGGTAGTAGACTGTTGTAAATACTGTTAAAATGATCTAACACCCGGATATTATGGAAGTTTGTATGAGCAGAAGGTAGATAATTAAAAGTAGAAATCTTACGATTATAAATGTAGGTTAAATGGTCCAAATTAATTATTTATTTATCAATGCGCAATAACTTTCAGATATACTGAACTGTGGCAGATCAAATGAAACAAATAATTTGAAACCTTCTCATTGAACAATATTTTATGTTTATAATATATATTCTAATTTCTCAAATACCCGAAAATAAACTAATTTCAATGGATACAATTATTGTCATAATAAATATTATAAAATGTTCTTCGGAATATGAAAAGAAAGTAACAAATAATACTTATGTAAAAGTTATGTAAAAAGGTTGAAAACAATCACTAATTCAAAGACTACTAAATTGTCTACAATGTTGAATTAATAGCAAAACAACTGCCATTGTTTATTGCTGATGGTTTAATGAATAATTTTTATTATCAATTCATATTTCTTCAGTTAAACCACTTAAAATAGATCAATTTATGCCCTTATTTACGATTTCATAAATTCAACACTAAAATGCCAAACAACATTTGACAATTTAAAAAACAAAATGTTTATCAGAAAGTTGTCACAAAGTTGAAAATATAAACATAAATAAGAAGTCCGAAGGGATCATAAGCTGAGCAGCTTATAAAAATGTTCGTTTCCTGACTTTTCCCTAACTAAATATGGGTGACTATGGTTACAAGGTTACCGCACTGATATCGAAATTAACTTCTCTCGATTGACAAACTACTCCGCTTTATACGTAAAACAGCGTCTAATATAAAAACGGGCAAATCAATAGCAAACTGATTAAATTAAATCGACTTAAATAAACAATTCTCCAGGAAAACAAGTTGTTATAAATATGATTGATATACGACAATTAAGACTCACAATATGTATACCATTGAAAGAACTTACCTGTGCAAACATATTATATTGACCGATTTGGTCTAATTTACAGCTCCATTTGTAAAATTATGGGCCGAACAAGATTTCACCATTTCTTATTTCGGACAAAATTAATAAAGACGTACGATCTAGACAAATATTATTACGATATTAATGGGTTAGTGTAGCTTATAACGGTGCGGAGCAGAGAAATGTGTTGATTTTGAAGCTAAGAATGCTCATAAGAATGAATTCCCTGACTGCTATTAACCAAGAACCCAACACATAGTCATACCCTTCCATTTCTATCGGACACAAACCCTGTGTCACGCGTCGAGCAAGTGGCTAATTCGACAGCAATTATTTTCTCAACAAGATAATTTCGAACTCTCTTCACACAGGGAACACATTTTGTCTAATAAAGGTACCACTAAAGTTCTACCATAGTCTAATTATAAGTGCATCGCTCGCTCACATATATATCACTCCGAAGGTCAATCAGGAATTTGATACCATCAGAATTCTGCCCGAGAGAGATGAAGAAGCTTCGGAAGGAGGGTGTGAGGTCCTGTCGCAAATTCTGGATCTTTTTCATCCGCTCGAATTGCGTCTTCTGAATGGAAAGAGAAGTGAGATTAGAGATCGCTTCTATGTATGTACATAAGCTGTTCATCAAAAAGAATGGTATTATAATATTAATATTCTATATAACGTTGGAATCAATAAGGCTATTATAGATTTATAATTCATGTACATACTGGATTTATAGAATTATAAAGAGATTCAACTGATATTCACCAAAACTAAATAAAGTTTTAATTGATTTCGTCAAAATTCGGTTTTTTATAAAATAGATTTAAATGTTAAACAAAATTCGATGACATTTAACTCAAGTGAAGAATAATTTACCCTGTAGAGTTAATTTAAATGTTACACAACATTTTATTTTTTATCGGTGTGGCAAAAGTTACAAAAATTTCCTTACTACAACAGACACTTTGAGCAATATTTCAGCAAACTATCTAAAATATAATATTGTTTCGTAGCGATATTCTCAAAGGAATGTTAATTACTTGAAACTGTAACATCTGGAATAGATACACTTTCTACGTACGTACACTGCCAAAATACTAAGCTTGTTATAAAAATGTGGTGTAATAATGTTTCAATTTGCACGTAAAATAATATCATTATCAAAATGTTATTGTCAGTTTTTCTTCAATAGTCAGAGAGCTGATATCTAAAAATTTGGTTCGGTGTAAATTGCGAATTTTTACAACAGTGAAAATAAATAAATCCAGGCAACTTCGTCTAGGTACAATGAATATAATAATATATGCACAGATATGTTCAACACAACACGAGGTTTATCAGAAAATGCACCATATTAAAACTTGACGAACACGCGATTAACATGACATAAAGCGGCAAAGAATCGCGTCAAAGTATTGCATACTTAAATGGTATGTCTTACCTGTTGGAGAGCTTTTGGTCAAAGTGCAGGAGGTTAATTGAGAATTTAGAGTCAATGAATTAATTATTAAGAATTAAAACTTGTAATAATTGTAACTTGTAATAATAACTTGTAATAATTGAACTAGATTTTCAAAAAAATAATAAAATATTATCACTATGGACCATTGACTTATATATTATTATCTAGACCAGCAAACTGATCAAAAAACATCCAGAGCGCATTTCAATTATAGACGGTATTAGTTTCGTTTTAAAAAGGGTATTCAATCAATATTATTTATTTTAATAGGCTTTTTATCATTATATATTGATTGAATAACCTCTTTCAAACGAAACTTATACCGTATATAATTGAAATGCATTTATAACTCCCTTGCATTTCCTATTGATTATCGATATAGATAGTATATACATTCGCGAACGATTATTACTATTGAATATGAGTCAGTTTGCCGGTCTAGATAAATAATAATATAATAAAAGTCAATGCTTTTTACCCTTTTAAAAACGAAACAAGACTATATTTGAATACTGTGTAGGACTCTTGTTCAATCTAGATAAATAGGTCAAAATATAATACAGAATGTAAATAAAATTTAACATAAAAATTACTCATCATTAGAATGCCGATAAAACGTGTATTCCGAGCGAAAATAAAATATTTGGTAATCAATATCCTAGTCCATCAAAAGTATTAATTTTTGAAATTACGTTAAATTTAACAGAAAAATATATAGAAGGGGTGAAATTAGAAATTTAATTTTAAGAAAAACAGGGTGGCCACGTGAAACTCAAAACAAAATCCGAGCATATGTTTAAGAAACTTTAAGTACCTATATCTTAGGAACTAATAACATTTATTTGAATTTCAGAATCAGCTAACTCACTAAGCAATTTAGCCTCCAAAAATGGTGCAACACCAAAACATAGGAGCTATGCATACAAAATAAATTGCGCGAAGTACAATTTTTTAACTTATTAGGACGGCATTTATAAAAAAACACTATGAAAATGTAAAATAATAAAATGTTAAAATCCGAGTATGTACAAAAATATGGTTTAAAATCAAAGTATATCCAAGCATATTTTTCCAAACCGAGTATATACTCGTCTTTAGAGTATGTGTGGCCCATTTTATAGTTTAATAAACTGTTTTGACCATACTTACACATTTTCTAGCGCGCTTAGTCTTAAAAAATCATTAAATGTATGGCTATACAACATTATCAAATTGTTTCAATACTATCCGTGAGTATATAGTTATACAAATACCTAATAGGTATAATTAATGACTGACACATCAATATACTGGCATACCATGACCTTAAGATGATCTAGATAATACAACAATAAAATGACAGCATAAGACGTGAGCAATTTGTATCTAAACTGCTTTAACCCAAACACACACACGCTTCTTTGGTGCAAAAATTAGTCGACTGCATTTTGAAAAAATGAAAAGTGAGCAAGCACATCTGGATGGCATTTACAATAAATATCTGATAGAATCTGTGTATTAAAAACTAAATAAACCCAATTTCGTCTTGAAAGTATGTCATATTTCAATTAAATTTAAGACGAATTCAGCTTGAGCAAAGTTGTATTTTGGAACCATTCAATTTGAAAATGGTGTGTTTCTTGTTTAACAACAGTCAACTCTAATAATATAGAAAACCAGAGGATATAACAATAAAATCTATTTTTACCAATAGAAGAATCTATTATACACCAGAGAAATTGAATAATCTACGAAATGAATCTTTGATCGTCTTAAATGAATCGCTATTGTGTTATACAGATAATGGAGGTTAAAAGGTCATTGTTTTATTCTGATAAAGGAACTTATTTTCACTCACAGAGTCATGAATTGACTGGATGGAATCTGGCAAGTCCCAACAATTATGACGCTTCGAAAGATCCTTCAGGTAGGCATGTCTTTCAGTGTTGGGAAGACCGGAGTACAAATTGAAGACAGACTTACACAAGTCCTAAGAAAATGAGAGAGAACAGGAGAATGCATAAGTTGACAAGACTGAGCTACTAGAGATAAGTTAAACAAGCGACTTACGTCCTTCACAAAACTCGAATTACCAGATGCTATACGAATTAGTTTTTGTGTTTCACCAAGAAGAGATCTTAGGGCCATCACAGATCACTGAAAGAAAGGAAGTAAATGAAATAGATAATACTGAAAATCTAGATGAAAAGATAAGTTGTATTAAAATTGTGTTAAATTTGCCCCTGTGAACAATATATCTTAATATAAGATTATATAACAATCCATCCTACATAAGTATTAATTTTACCAACATTGAAACTAGATAATCAGTCTTCATAAATTAGTCAATTTAAACAAAAGGAATGCAAAAATAATGTTGCTTAAATACAGAATTCTAGTCAAAATAATTATAATATAAAAGTAATTTAAAAGTAATCAACTACAAATGACTGTTTATTTATTTTATATAGAGTAAGATAAGTAATGAACATGCTGAAATATAGGAATTGAATTCAAAATAAGTCTCTGAAAAGATTCAAATCTTCCTACAAATTTTCATTTATATTTAGTATATCTATGTAGTGGATAATTGGAAAAAATATGGATTAACCAAATGGAATCTTTTATATGCCTTCTTTTTATAATCTAAATTATAACTATATTAAATCAATTCAAAAAATTTCATTCACAATTATTTAGAATGAAAATAAATTGAAATTTATTTAAATTAATATATAAAATTAAATGCTTTTATATTGAGAGTTGGTTTAAGAATAGAATATGTAAAAATATGTTTTTAACTGTTAATAATGTTAAATTTATAAAGGTATACCCAATAAAAGTAATTTTAATTTTTTTACTTAAATAAAAAAAGTAAAATGCAAGTTTTTGAAATTAAATTTTTTGATGCTTAATAAAAAATACTTCAAAATTTGCATTTATTATAAAGCCATTTGCTTTATTTTAAATTTAATATTTTGGCTAGGACATATCTTATCATTGGTTAGACAGGATTTTATTAATGGACATGGTCCAGGTAGCAATCATATGGGGGATTTACATAGTCCTTGAAAAATTATAATAAAAAAAGTAATAACACATTTCAATTAATATTAATAAGAAGGCTAGATATAAACTACATTATGCATAGAAAAACTACTCAAAATAAGGCTTTTAAGTGTATATGAATGTAGAAGTCTAAAAGACCTTAAAAACTTATAAATTTAATGCACACAGAGCAAAAAAATATGTAATCCTTGTTTATATTTACATTCAAAAGACCAACAGAGAATTTAACATTAAACAAGTAATTAAATTCCATGAGTTTTCCAGGAATTAGAGGTTTTAATGCGTATTCCAGGTGATCACATGCACTCAGTAAAAATGAGGATAAAGTAACACACAAAATTTATATTTTACCAGGGCTAATCCCATATTTACAGGCCTATTTTTATATTTCCAGGGCTTATCCCAATAATTCAAGGCTATTTTTATTTTTCAGGGATCCCTGGAAAAAATCATGGCTGTAGGAACCTTGCTTGGAGATAAATTTAGTTTTGAATGCATTCAAAACATACATACTTATCTATAACTCTGCCTGCATTCCATGTTTTTTGTACACTGAATATTTTATACAATCCTTTTAAAAAATAAATACAAAATGTATGGTTACAAAATTTACTAACAAATTGGCCTAATTAAACTAATTATCAGTAACCAAACTCTAACTTTTTGTATCAAATTATCTTGTTTACCACATTCTTTCTTTTTACACCATACCTAGCCACATGATGGCCATGAAAAAATGTTATTACTTAATAAATATTGTTTTATCAATATTAATACACATTTCAATAGAACATTATGACTATAATAATCATTTTGTAATCATGTAATAACACTGTGCTATATTACGGTTTTATATATTGACTAAACTAATGTAAATATCTATGATTTTATAATAACATATTTGTAATACATGGCAAATTAGAATGCATAATGAAAGGAATAACATGCAATCTTCATGTAAATTTATTTTTAAACATATCTAGGAAACCTTGACCAATCAATTAATACCATTTTATAAGAAGGATTATAATATATACCTGCATATACAGGATGGCCCATAAGTTACCTGACAGCATAAAACATGTTTACAGATTGATTTTATAAATAATTACAATAACATAATAGACAAATTAAATTTAAGAAAACAAATGTACCATCCTAATACTATTTATAGAAAGGCATTGCTATTTTTTAAATAAAAACAGGACTCAGTTGTCCTGAAATTAGAATTATTGCTATGTAAGCTGATTATTTTATTTATGCTATCAAGAAATTTCATGAAACAGAGAGTAAATTGGAAATGTATGCCTTTATATCATATGCCTTCTTCTCCCTTTCTTTGGGGGGATATCAAGAATTATGTGGATGTCATTTAAAGCATGCACTATAAAACAACTAAAAAATCCTATTGTTAACAGTAGTGATATTACTCTAGAACTTTGTAGAAAAATTTGCTTCTCAGTGATTGGGAGAATTTAATGGAGAACAGTTACAATACTTATAATTAATAATACAGTAAATTTATACTGACTTGTAATTATTCACAAAAAAATCTGTAAATATGATTTTCTTATGAAAGATTTGTATAAAGACTGCCCAGTAACTTATGGGTCATCCCATGACAATTGTACTTAGGATATTTATCAAAATATTTTAATTAAACCAGTGAAATATAGGTTTAGGTATAAAACATATGCCAGATATAAGAATGCAAACTGGGGGCCACCTGTAGTCACACATGATTTTGGAGGTATTTAAAAAATACGGAAATTATTTTAGCAAAGCCCCCAGATTTTTTTTGCAATATCAATGAGAAAATATTGAAATATGTACAAACTTGTGAACTTATCGCAGGTGACAACAACAATATTTTAGCAAACCAATAATGCCTATATAAACAAGTTAGTGAACAACAAATATAAATCACTATACAACATGTGTTTGTTTAAAGATACTGAACAACAAATATTATTAGAAATATATATTGATAATAAGTAAAAATGATGATAAGTTCAATACTTAAAAGATTTTTAAATTTTCAAAATTTTCAAAAAATACGGAAAAAAACCATGCCTGTGTAGTGTAAATATGCAATAGTTTTAATAATTCAATTTGTGTAAAATAATTTGTCATGTTAAATTTTATTATGCATATGAAGTTTTTGATAAAATTTTGAATATTGTCTTGATAAAAAACAGTATGTTATGTAATAACATTTTATTTAAAAAAATTTAATTTTTTTGCATTTTTTACAGAACCATTTTTTCTATGTAATAACTTTTTTGATTCATGTGCAACCATAAAAGACATCTTTTACATCCAAACACTAAGAAAATCAGTGAATGATTTGGCATACTAAGAACATTTAATAGATCAGATTTATAGAATACCTATAAATTGTTTTTAAATCAACCCAGCCTGCAGTCAGAGTTTTTTGTACACTGAATATTTTACATGGAACCCACCTATTTTAGACAATCAATTTTAATAATTAATATTAAATTTCCTAACCAATTAACAGGTCAATTAACCAAGTATCCATATTAGTAATACTAATAATATTAAGATCTAGTTAAAAGGTTAACAAGAATACAAAAATTAAAACTATCAATTACAAATGAATTAATTATTAAAAATAAAGTAAATTATACCAATTTGACAAATATTTATGATTTATTTTTAATATTATATAAAAATACCAAAAAACTCACTCAACTAAATAAAAAAATTTAGTGCGGGGTATAAAAAAATTAAACGTGTGTAAAACAATAACTACTAAACATATGTAAATGTATATATTAAGAAAGTTTTTTTACATTTTTTGCTATGAATCTTTTTATCAGCTATATTGATTTGCTTGTAAAATTTGTCAAAATAATTGTAATAATTACTTTCAACCCTTATATATATATAATTAAATTTAAAAGAAATTAAATGCAAAACTTTAAAAATAAAATCATTTAAAACAAATTAGGATTAAATAATTTATCATATCAACTATATTTTCCTTTCATAAATAATAACAAAGACTGCTATTAGTATTAGGACTCTGAACTCCTATTTCAGTGCAAAAAATCTGGTAGGCCGATCTTTTTAAATTAAAATACATCTAATATAAAAAGATATGATTAATTATGAATATTTTTTTATGCAGAATTCATAAAACATAGTTATCATCCTCATGTTAGAGCAGTCGAGGACGACCATTGCTGCTTCATATGTTAAGGGTAGCTTAATGGTTGATTTTTCTCCATTTTTGTCGGTTTTCTGCTAGACGGACAGCATCGGCTACGGTATTGGAGGTTGTCCATTTCAGAATGTCATCAAATCCATTAGTTGCTGTTTCTGGGCGGCCGACTTTCTTTCCTTGGGGGACCATGCCGAGCATGATGGTTTTCTTACGTCTTTCGTGTCTGATTATGTGGCCAAAGTATCCCATCTTTTGAGAGATGATGGTGGGATAGAAGGTTCTTTTAACATCAGCTCTTTTGAGTACTTCGTCGTTAGTGATTTTGTCTCTCCAAGAGATCACTTGCAGTTTCCTGAGGTACCAAGTTTCGAAAGCCTCGATCTTATGACGGTTAGGTTCACAGTACCAACTTTCGCAACCATAGGAGAGGACTGAGGAGCCAATGGTGTTGATAAGAGAGGCTTTTTGTTTATTAAAAAGCCATGTCCGAGTTTCTCCAAATATGGTCGTATTTTGTGAAGCAGCCTTCGCCATGGCTTTTCTGCGTTTCACTTCATTCTTGATATTGCCGTCATTCCGGAGTTCAACACCGAGATAGGTAAAACAATCGACCTCTTCGATGTTTTCGTTGTCTGCGTGAAAAACTGTGTTTCCGTTGTCTGACTCCGCGTTTTGGTTTGAACCAGTCGGATTCTCCAAAATCAAGTCTTACTCTGCATTCCTGTTTTTCGTAAAGATGGCTGACAGTGCGGACAATGTCTGCAGAGAATCCCATTTTTCCAGGGTGTTCCAGGGGGATGAGTGTTGAACTATGTATGTCAAAGGCTTTAGAGTAGTAGAGGAATAGTTCGTAGAGGGCATCCTTTACCTTTGAGAAAGCCTAGTTGATCTTCACTTATTTCGTTATTCATTCGCGCTCTCCATCTTTCTTTGTTCACGTCAAGAAGGATTTTGCTGGAGTGAGAAACCATGGCAAGGGTTCTGTAGTTCTCGCATTGGAGCATGTCACCTTTTTTGGGGATAGTGACGTATTCAGATCTAATCCAGTCTTTAGGCCATTTGAGATAGTGCCAGATACCAGTTATGATGATGTGGGTGAGTTTTATTGCTTCTTCTTATACAGCAGGTTTAATTAATTCTGCGGGGATGTTGTCTGGTCCCTTTTTTTTATTAGTTTTCAGTTTATTGATGGTGCGTCGGATTTCTGAGATGGTTGGACATGGTTCCTTAATGTTAGTATTCAAGAAGTGGTTTTCTCTATCTGGGTCTTCGTAGAGTTGAATACAATAAGATTTCCAGCGTTTAACTATGTCTACTGTTTTGCTTAGGATGTTACCTTCCTTGTCTTTGAGTCTTTGATGGTCTGTGTTTTGCTGGTCTTCTTTGTAGGCGGATTGGCATTTTTGAGGCTTTGTCTTTGAGGCATACCCTTTGAACTTCTGCGTTTATTCTTTTGTATGATTCCTTTTGTGAATGCATCGTTGTCTTTGATGTCTTTTAATTTGCGTCTTTCTTTGCAGAGTCTTTCAGTTTCTGGGGAGATCCAAAATGCTGGTCTTCTTTCTTTATCTTTCTGTAAGGTATTTCGATGCAACTTTCTTCATGATGTTTGGCATATTAGTAGTAGGAGAGGAGTGTATTCCAACCAATTCGTCTTCTGATTGGTCGAGAGGGTCACGTGCCCCCCCCCCTCCCCCCCCCCATTTTTATATTATATAAGGAAGTCTGTAAGTTACAAATTTCATTCTGTTCTCTTACGAGCTAGCTGACGGTCGTATTT
>JAUZNC010024510.1:8780-23146 GCA_034780395.1 Vannuccia rotundouncinata | reverse complement strand
AGAAGCCAGATAGGTCACGTGAATCTCTCGACCAATCAGAAGACGAATTGGTTGGAAAGTCATCCTCTCCTACTACTATGATAGGGTCGTATTGTAGGAATCGATGAGTGCAGAGACAGATTGCTGTTTTGAATGAACACCGGGTCGGTAATGGAGGATCGGGAAAGGTCAAGTAAAAAACTGTCGAGGTCAAGGCGCTTCCAGTCACGGTAAGTGATGATATTGGAAGGACACGCAGGCTTAGAAGTGGTGAGGTCGAAAATTATTAGAGAGTGATCGGAGATACCGACGTCGTGAGTAGAGGGTGGACGAATTATAATATTGGACAGGCATGATAAAATAAGATCAAGGGTGTGAACACGGTTGTGGGTAGGAAAATCTACGTGCTGAAATAAGTCGTGTTGATTGATGAGTTCGAGGAAACATTTAGTAGCGGGATTATCTTTAATATCAAAACGAATGTTGAAATCACCAAGAATCGTGTGATTTGGAAGATTAATAGTGTTCGCAAGGAAGACTTCGAATTCACCGAAGAATACAGAGGAAGAAGAGTTTTGTGGACGATAGATAGCGGAGAGGGTGAGCGGGCAATTACTCAAGGGTGAAAAACGCGAAGGGTGAAGTGTTCAAAGGATGTGGAAACAGGTAGGTCAATAACTGACGAATGAAACGAAGCAGGGAAAATGACACCGAGCCCACCTCCGAGTTTATTATTTGGACTTGGTTTTAAGTAGTTTTGATAACCAGTTACGGTGAGTTCAGCAATGAATGGGAATTCACAAAGAAAAGAGGTTGTGCGACCGGGGAAGATAATAGAGCGAGCATTCAATAATCCGACAGTCAGGGCACTAGGTTTGTGGGGAGAGGGTTTTGCAGGCACGAAAATCCGAGAGACGGGATCACTGCGGTCGGTTTCTATGTCGTTGAGATAAAGAACACCGCGAGGCTTTGAACACTTCCACAGTAAAATACTTTTCTATAAAGGACAGTTTATTACTGTACAGATTATACAGATCATGACATCCTAATCGAAAAAAAGGTTTATTATCAATACACTTTATATTTCTTTTAAGATATTTACGTGACTATAATAAATGCTAAATAACATAGTTGCCCTAGAAGTAAACAAATTCTTGTAGCATAGTTAAATACAAGCACTTACGCAAAAAAGTTTTTGTAAGAATGCTTTCTTGGAATTGCAACCGTTGCGTAAAATGTTGAAGACCCAGTAAGTCCTCCTGCGATTGCACATCCAATAAGCTTTTTGGATGCTGCAGCCGCGTGTCCACGAAGAAGTGGCTTCGCAAGAGACATTCTGAAAATCAATTAATTATCAAAATTAAATTCAGAAGCAAGCAATTGGTATTTTGCATTGACTTCAAATGTGGCAGCTGTACATGCATATACAGGGGTACGCAAGTCTCTTAAATATTAAATCAATGTACATTATTATTGTAAAATTAAGTTAACACTTAGTTATAAACAATTGTACAATTTCAATAATACAAACACATTGTAAACCATGCTTTTTAAACACCTTTTTACGGACTGCTTTAACTACTTCTCTAAAAATGGCTTCCAGTACAGAGCGTCTGCTTTGTATGAATGATAATGCTCGCCCTCATAAAGCTAACACCACCAAAAAAAGGCTTTATTAAGAGAACGTCGCCTCTAGAGTTCTTTAGTCGGCTTACTCCCCCAGATAGATTTGTTTTAAGCAACATGGAAGTTAGCCATCACAACACTGTATTTAACAATTTTCTAGAGATCAGAGACTTTCTACAGGACTATCTCAACTCACGATCGCGCCCTGCCTGCTTAACAAGGAGGAGTTCAATGCCCTAAAATCAAACTGCAGGTAACTTATTGAAAATTATGGAAATTTTTGAAATTGCATATTTCTATTCATATTTTTATGAAACATTTTACACTTCCGAACTATTATTTTGTACTATAATTATTTATATTATGTAGTTACATAGTTTAGTGTATACATAATTATTATATTAATGTTTGAATTTAAAAAGCAACACTAAAGTCTGATTTTTAACATGTGAGACTTTTGCGCACCTCTGTATATATTTTCAGTACATGAAATGTTTAGTGGATAACGAAAAATTTTAATAAAAAGAAATATAATACAAATAACTCAAAATATCATACACTAAATTAAAATATAGGTACAATTTTAATAAAATTTAATTTTAACTTACATATATTGTCCTGATAATTTTTACTAAGACCATTTGGACAAAGAAGAAAAACAATTATAAATAAGTTTCCAAAAAGAGCATATAAATAAAAGATTAAAAATAAAATAAAAAATGTTTAATTAGCTATGTGAAAGTAGTATTAGTAATATGCTATTTTAGTAATATTTCAAATTGCTTAATTAGGGATGTGATTAGCAGGAATGTAGGAAATATTTACAAGGGCCCTCGAACCCATTCCAAGCGATCGATGCGAGAAGTGCAAAAGTTCTTTGTTTTTTTTAGAGGCTTTTTGTATAAATATTATAATAAACATATATATGGAGCCTTTAGTAGTTTAGTTGAAATAATAAAAATGTAGAAAATCCTAATTCAATGAGTTATTTTCTTTAGAATATAGTTAAAATTATTTTGCCAAAGTAAAACAAATTACTATTATTAGTTGCTAATATATATATATAGGCACCGCACTGGCAGGTGGTACCCCATGAAAAATTAAGTTGGCCTCCCTACTTAATAAAACCAGCAGCATAGAATATGGATATTGGAATATTGAGTAACCAAAGTTATGACTTCTATTTTTACTTCTATATTGTATGATCATAAGTATTGTCATTAAGATCACACAATAGCAGTCAAACCTTAAAAGATTATTTTAACAAAATACATACATAGCTACATGTAGGTACTAAATAATCTTTGGAGATAGCTATCTAAAGAAAATAATAAATAGATCCATTAGATCTATTAGATCCAATAGATCCATTACCTGTGTTTATAGGGTGTATACTATCTGTTATTGAAAAGCGTAATACTATTATAATTCAAGAAGAAATATGAAATTGTAAAACAATATAAAAACGGAGTGATACAAGTGATGTTAATGATCGAAATATACCACGATCATAAATTGTTGAATTTTGAAAAATGCAGAAAAGATTAATAAGTAATACGAGTGAAGAAGAGGAGATTGAAATTTTCTCAGATATATAATCAGCTTTTACTGATATTTTTGTCTTTGCTGGTTTACACTTGACTCCTTTTCGTGGACACACTATATCTATACAAAGTAACCATACATTTTTACCTCCAGAATTCCAGGACCTTTAAGATTGATTTAAGACCATGATAAATGCATGAATAATATACATATTAAAAATACTAAAAAATAATAAACAGAAAAGGTATAATGATATTAATTTTCTGCCAATATTTAATAAATATAAAATATGTAAAATACGGAAATATCTATATATATATAAATTATTGATCTACTAATCATTTTCTACTGATTTTAACTAAATATACCTATATATAATCGCCAAAAGATCAAATGTCAGTACTTATTGCCTTTTTTCTCAGAGAATTGCTCTTGGTCATAAATGTTATGTACCCCTTTATTTCTGCCTGATTATCTGGGACATTTATTATAGCCTCATTTTAATAAAGTTTTAAAGAATTTAAAATTCTACGTTTTTTGGACTCAAGTACCAGGATCATTTCATTTTATGTTTTGCCAAATTTTGGTTGCCAATGCCTTCTCGTCTGCCTAGCGCAACAAAAACATATTTCAAGAGTGAAGGATTCATAGAGATTTTTTAATACCATCAGCACTTTTGTCAGCATCATATACTTATCTTTGAGCAAGCACCTCAAAGACACTTGCCCTAAAAACCTGACACAAGTTACCTTGACAACCTTTAGATATTGGAATAGTCGTTGAACATATGACTCAAGAAAAAGGTTTAGTAAATCCTTGATTGATGAGTACTCATGGATTGAAGAAATTGACAACATTAGTCAGGTCCTGCGTGGAAATAAGGTTTGGCTATCGGTTATGCAATTAGTTGATTATAAATTAGCATGGTGCACAAATGAATAGCGCGCATAGATGAACAAGAAATGAGAAAAATACCATTCTCCTTGATTAGAGGTGAGGCAAAAGAATATTAAATGCTTGAAATAATGAATATAATCTAAACCTATGATAGTAGGTTGTTAGCTCTCTATATGTTCAATAACATATGTACGCACTACCTACACTGCACTGTAGGTACATTGAAACCTAAACAAATTAGCCATTTTTGTAACAGGTACTATATTCATAAACGATTTCATATTTGAAATAATTTTGATTGCATCTGGTAATTTAATCAGGAAGCCAAATTTCATGACCGTAGCTATTATAGACTTACAAATTAAACTTTTAAATATCGCATAATTTCTCATTTTTCTTCTTATTATTATTATTGTAATTCTTCATAGTATTATTCAGCTTATAGAACTGCGCTAGAAAAATGTAAAAGCAGACGAGAAGGCATTGATAACCAAAATTTGGCAAAACATAAAAATGAAATGATCCAGGTACTTGAGTCCAAAAAAAACGTAAATTTTAAATGCATTTAAACTTCATTAAAATGACGCTATAATGAATGTCCTAGATGATCAATCAGTCATAATATAATATTATTGAGAATCTTAACCCTAGAAAGACTAAGGGGGAAGCGGGGGGCGTCAAATTGACCCACACATTTTTAAAGAGCATGCAAAAGAGTTAGTCGATTGGACTGCAATTTTCAGTACCTGTCTAACTTTTTTAGGGTTTTCAAATTATATATAAAAAAAAATTTAGACCACATTTAAATTATTATTGATTATCGATTTGTGAATCTAATAATCAAAACAGCATTTTGAATAATTAAAATAGTGATTCAAACTCTCAAAGATATTATATTGATTCCAAATTTGGGAGACATATTAATATTATGGTTACATATTATAATATTGAATTTATTTTAATTCAGATCACATATACTCTATGATCCGGATTTGATAGATTTTTATCTGGATCCAAACTAAAAATCATGATTTTGGTGCTTTGGAGTTAATTTTCGGTCAAAAATTGCATATCCTTTCTTAAATAGTAATTATAAATTGAATTCTAAATTTTCAACAACATTAGATATTTATTACTATGTGATCTAGATCACTCTATTTTATGATCCATATTACAGGTTGAAATATCAACAGGTCACTTTTTATATTTTTGATGATCTTATATCACAAAGAATTATATAACACAACTATATATGGATCTGGTTTTTCTTAAAAAAAAGAATGTAAATTGCTTCTTAATTTAGAAAGTTATAATTATAACATCTTTATACTAATTATTGATATTTTAAACATGTAATATAATTTTTAGAAATGTATACTAATTGATAGATTTCATGACCAAAAAGTAAACTTGAAAAGACTATTAGAAACAGTGAAGAAACTATTTATAAATAGTATATAAAATACTTGGTTAACTTGATTGCAGTCCACACAAGAAACTCAAAAGAGAATCATGAATTTGAGGTTCAGCAGGAATGGAGATGCTTTCCTGAATTTTGTCAGAAATAATAGAGTCAACTGGTTGTAAAAGGATTTCTGTGCACTCATCACACTTTCAAAATTTGAAACAGATAGTATAGCACATTTTCATCATTTTGTATAGTTGATGTACAAGTTCAATTGCTAAGGAACCCTCTACAAACTAAATTTATTTATAAATTATTTCCATGGAGGATTTTCTCTCTACAGAGGACAATTCTCATGCCAGTGTCCATTAAATTTTCTATTTTAATTTCCTGAAAACTTTTTAAAAGTTTCAGGAAACATAATATCATAAAAATTAGTTTATAAAATAGCTTAATATGCAAACAGTTCAATTTTTGACCAAAAAATCATATTGGATATTTATAATGAAGCAACAAAAATGCACAATTCTTAAGGCACATATTCATATGAACAAGAACAACAATTAAAAAAAATAGAAATAAGAAGTTATACACAAATACAGAACTACCTATATTAACATTTAAAATAAGATATTATAAATAGTTTAAAAAGATAATATAAAGTTTATTAAATTAATCTGAATAATTTGAAATGTTGTATATAATTCAGCAAATGAAAAATTAATTGCATTTTGAGTAATGAGAAAGTTAACATCAGATAAAAGACAATATAACATGATGCAATGCACTTTAATAATTAATATTTTCTTTTCCATGTTTAATGAATTATCCTAATTCAGAAACTCATTGGTAAATGGTACTAAGTAAAAACAAAAATTGGAATAAAATTTTAAAAAATAAGAAAACTATGTAGAGAAATAGTTAAGACTGGAACACCAAATAATTTCTTGAATGTGGTGGTAAAAGCAAAAGTTAATAATTTGACAAAAGAATTAACTATAAATTGATTTTTTTTTCATGCATCTACTTTTATAGGAACTATCTTTTCAGCTTTGATCCATTCCAATTTGTATAAATCAAATGAAATACAACTGACTGTACTGCTTAATTAGGGTAAAATATAAAATAATGATCTAGGACAATTTGCCTTGTGATGAAATATGGCCTATACAATATTTTGGAATTATATATTTTCATTTTCCATTAGATTTCCATGAGTTCCGAGATGTATTATAATAAAATTCCAGTAGATTTTAAGGAGTGGTAGAAACCCTGTATTTATGCAATGATATATTGACTGGTTTGGTATACTTCATAGCCCTATTGGAAAAAGTATGGTCTAAAAAAGCTATTTCACTATTTCCAATTTTATCTTTTTGATCAATTTTATTTTGGTCATTGCCAATCTAGATAAACATTATTATGATGTCATTGGTATGGATAAGTCACTGAAATATAGAATAAAAATAATGAAATTTAAAAAACAAAATTGTTCCATATGTAGCTGTTGTGCACTTTCAAAATGATAATAATAGACATTATAAATTAAAATACTTTTCAAAAGATATTTAGCAATATGAAAGAGTTATCAAGAATTTTTTAAAAAACCAATTGCTGAAATTTCTAAATTCTAAGACTTTACCATATCTTGATGGAATGGATTTTCGTATTTTTTACAATTACAAGACTTTTCCAGTTTTCCGATACCCGTATAAACTCTGATTTCATGAATGATGAAATAAAAGTATATCATATTTGTTATAATTATATTGATCATTTTGATTAAAAACTAAAATTAATCAAATGTTTAACTTACGTTAATTCTGAAAAATTCACGAAATGTGATAGCGATAAACTAGGTATTTCTAAAATGTTCTAAAATACGGAAACAAAAAATAATTTTAAAAACAACGATAAAAATAATTTTTATTTAATATAAAGCATTATTTATAATAATAAGTTTATGCTAAAGCTAACGGATTTGAAAAGAGTCTAAGATAAATTTAACTTAAAATCTTATTTTTAAGCTTTCGCTTAATGAGTTTTAGCTTTGTTATACTCATTGACTTATATATATAATTTATCTAAATATAAACTCATCAAAAAAATGTCCCGCATTTCAATTATATACGTATTAGTTTCGTTTTATAGAGGGAATGCAATCAATATTTTATATTTTAATGACCTTTTGATCAAGAAATTGCATATTAATTGAAAATTTCATCGCACAAGCATTCAACCGACATGATTGTCATGGTGAGACCTAGGTGGTTGCCAATGATTTCACTCTGTAAAACTAAACTATTACCGTATATAATTGAAATGCATTTATAACTCCTGTCAATTTTGTATTTATTATCGATGTACCTAAATATTTGTAAATTTCTGAAATTTTCTGAAATTTAACATACCGTCGGTAAAAGAAATGCAGAAAACAAGTTTTTGAAAATCTGAAATTTAACATACCGTCGGTAAAAGGTTAAATGCTGGTCAGTTTGCCCGTCTAGATAAATTATATACATATATTAATCTTTGGCACCGGCGTAGCTGGCGGGGGGGGGTCTCTCGGGTAAATACCCGACCATGTTTTAGGATAATTTAATTGTGCCCTTTGCAAAATCGAAGTATGACTATAGAGAAAAACGACTCGGAAGTTTGACATAATTGCATAGCCAATGAAATTTGGACTTCAAACGATTAATTAGAATTAAGAAAACGAAATGTTAAATAATCCATTTAAAACATTATAAATTAGCACTTAAGTAAACGCAGTCATGACCAAAGACGTTTAAAAAACAACAACGCACACACAACATAAAACATGCGCTAAAATAAATGTAATTTTGGTTTTGAGTTAATATCTATACTTTGGTAGGCAAATTATACAATACTAATTTACTACCAAATTACGCCTACCAATGGCAAAGTATAGATATTAAATTTGTATATTTTCATCTGCCTAAAATTTCTGTCTATCTTACGAGAGTATTTCTTTCGGCCATGTGACTTACTCAGTACAGTTCTTCAGGGAATCCAAACCGCCCCAGTGAGTCAAACGGCAATACGACGTACTCTAAAAATTAATGTCTTCAAGAAATGCGGAGTAAGTTTGAAACTGTTTATTTGGAAGCTGTTGAAAAGGCACGTGAAAAACAAATTGGGGGTCCTACATTAAATAGACAGAAGCGGGCTCCAAAGCGATAAAAAATTAGTGAAGGAACAAGGAATAATCCCGAAACTCCAGAGGCCTATTACCATCTAATTGTTGTATCGAATGAAATCGAATTGTCACACACCGTTTTACTCAACCAGGCTACCAGGCCTACATGGTTTTGGAAAATTTACTTTTGAAAGCAGCACGAAATGAAGATTGCAAAGATGAAATCAACAAAGTGACTGAAATTTACTCCTTATAGGAGGATAACACAGCCGAAAAATCAGTATACTGGACATATCAACATTTCCAACTCAGGCGCGGATCCAAGGGGTGGCTATGGTGGCTAGCCACCCCCCCCCCCCTTCAAAACTAGATTAATATATTTTTTTTTAATTTTGCTTTTTACTTTGGAAAATTCATTAAAATCAAGCATAGCAAAGGGGTCGAGGGTCTTTTAATGCCCTCTTTAAGTATATAGTTTGCCTTATATCTAAAATAAAATGCCCCTCTATAAGATATTGTGTCTTTTAGAAATCATGTATGTAATAATATAACATAAATTACTGTCTAGCGCTGCAGAATTAAAAAAAATATTAAAAAATCTTTGTAAAACTCGGTGGATTGAAAGACATAGCACATTCAGCACAATAATAGTTCGTACGCTCGATGAAATTTGTATGCCATCTGATGATCTCACTCTTTATAAGAATGGGGAAATCTGAAACTGGGATACAGAAACTAGATCCAAAGCTAATGGATTACGCTACACATTCACCTGCAGCTATGACCACATCGCCACCTTCATTATTGCAAAAGAAAGCTTAGAACCAACCAATGCAACCAATTGTATCGTGTCTGCAAGGAGAATTAATGGAAGTGTACATTGGCTTCCAAAAGGTCGATGAAATTTCCAATTACTATTCATCAATCCGTACAAATGTAAATGACTGGTATGAGGAACTCTACTGCAAAGTGAACGAACTTGCAAAGTCAGTTGGCGGTCCTGAAAAAGCACCAAGACCAAGACCCTCGCAGTAAGGTCTGCCTGAACCTTTACGACGATCAAATGATTGTCGTTCACCGTCGCGGAATTCTTTTGCGTCTGAACCCGACGAAGACTGATGTGTTCCTCTGGCCAGGCTCTTTCTATAGTGCACAGTGTATTGTTACCGCTTTAATATCATTACCTCTTGACTTTGTGTTTCTATGTAGAAATTTGTCAAATTAATAAAATTTTGTTGTATATGAAATAAATAATAAATTTTGTATTTTGGTAAAAAAACGCCGTTTTTTATGGGACACCCTATACTTTTTACTCCATCATAGAACATTTCAGGTTTTGTTAGCTAAATCCACATGGTACTTTTTTTGGTAATATTTCTTTATTATAATAAATTTGTAACTCCATGCCCAGCACTTTATTATATAATTTTTTACAATAAAATAACAATTACAAATTACAGAAACTTTTATACATATGTGATATATGTGTTTTAAAAAATACTGTATTAAATAACAATAAAAAAATAAGAAAAAATAACAATAATAAATTGAGAAAACGTTAATAGCTATAATGTGCCCTTTTTAATACCTAGCCACCTCCCATTCAAAATCCTGGATCCGCGCCTGCAACTTGCAATGCCAAATTCCTGTGTTTGCTGATATAATGAAAACCGTGGAACCGGTCACGACAACTTCGCAGATATTCGAAATAATACGATCACTATCACCAATTGAGAAAGGTATGATCAATGAATGTATTACCCTTTCAAAATTTAATTTGGTTTTTCCAGCAACGAATTCAAGCAGCGAAAGGCACTTTTCAAGCATGAATCAAGTATGGGTCAGGCAAGGCTGAACCATCTATAATCCGGTACTCAGTGTGTATTGTGAACATGCAGAATACAGAACCCTTTTTTCGGTTAGATGAACGTAACTACTTATACCTATATAACCATCCCTTTTATGTATTTATCTCATTGGTTTTTTAACGATGTTGAATAAAAGCCGATTGCCTTATCTCGTCGTTCTGATTTTTAATTGTAGAAATTGTAAAAATGCCCTTTTCAAAAGTACCCGACCACAAAATAAGCTAGCTACGCGCCTGTTTGGTTATTCCTCATGTACCTAAAGTATCACTGGACCTGATTGCTCACAGATAAAATTTGTGTCTTCATTTTTTACTAATAAAAAAATAGAATGGGCCGATACATTTATGAGTTTATGAAAACATTATAAAAGTGCATTTTTAACCATTTCTTTTAATTAGTCCAAATTACCCAATTTTGTCTAAATCCTTTTAGATTCTAAATATTAAATCTAATTAAGCTTTTCACGAAGAATGTAAACAATTTACCTATAAAATTATCGTAAACATGTAATTAATATGTATTTTTATTCATGTTAATAATTTTTTTATCCTAATTAGATGACTTTAAAAAAGAAAGATAACCTAAAATATTTTTTTTGATAACTCCATATTCGCAAAATGACTCAATTCTGATGTTAAGAAGTTTTTGAGAACTATATACATGGTGTACGCAGCAAATAACTAAAGTTTTTATAAGTCATTTTTTAACAAATTAAATTATCGGAATCGACGACTATTAATTCCACGGAAATTCTAAATGATATTTAAACTATAAGAATTATTATTATATATAATATCTTCTACTGCTGTAAATATTTTATGTTAAATATAAAAGTTACGGGTAATTAATATGTATAATTTAAATTCCAATTAATTTAGCGTATTTTGAAAAGTACTAGATAGAGACTCGTGTATACACAATTTTATATTTATGTGAATAATATTTTAAAACAAATTTTATCAAATAAAAAGAGTGTGGTGTCGTCAAGTATATTTATTTTCATTTAACTTCATTGTGATATGCGTATTAATTAATGATATAAAACGAAGAAATTAATCTATTTAACGAGATCGTAAGATAAATGTTCTGATGTCTGTGCTATTATACTAGTAGGATATTGATTTCACTATTTGAATTTTATAATAATATTAATTATGTTCCTAATTCTTATTAAAAAAATCTTTTTATGTTCTTAATATTTATATATATTTAATTATATTAATTTCTACATATTTCGCAAAATTGAAATAATTTATACTAATGGTATATATATTTGTGCGCCACATTAATCCGTGCCCACTCACTCTGTAAATTAATAATTGAATTCAAAAGTTTTTAATGTTGAATTTTTCAAAATCAAGACTGCGTGATAAACAAAAATAAAGATTAATTCAATCAGTTCCATGATTATTTATTTATTTCCAAATATGATACTTGCACTTTCAAATATTTGGATGTTATATATTGAGACACTTACTTATATATTAAATACATTTTTACTAATGAATATTCATGAATAGGTACCGAAATTCGCAAAACGTAAGTAAAATGGTGAATATTCGCAAAACTATAACTAATTTACCAAATTTTGAAAGAAAAATATATTATTGAAGGATTTCAAGATTGAATATATTTTTATCAAATTAAATAATATGTGAAATATGTATAGAATTTATGGTTTACACTTTCTTATTCAAATAATTATATGACATTTAGTCAACTTCCTTTTATTCTACAAAAACATACGTTTTACTTGGAAAATATATATTATCTATGTTAGTACGAAACATTTATGAAGTGCCCTCCCTCATATTACCGAATAATGTTCATAATTACAAATTGTTTGCTGCTAATAAGTAAAAATATATCGAATATAAAGAAATCATAATCACAAATAATAAAACTATATTAGAATGTAAAATTTCTATTTTGTCAAAAAATTTAAACGAATATACAATAACAGTTAATGAAGTGGCTAAACCACATCAAAAACACTAAATTAATGGCTAAGTATATAATATTACACAATTTACTAAAAACCTATCATGATTATTTATAATTTAAATTAATGGTGGACAAATATTAAACAAAAAGAAGATTATAAATTAATCCTTCACAAAGTTGCTATGAGAAAGAGTCTCCTAATCACGGAATAAGTCGAACCGAAATTTTCCATTTTTATCAACAGACTTTAGAACTCCAGAATCAACCATTTGCTTCCATTCTTTATCCACATCATAGTTTCTGAAATATTAGTAACAGTGCAAACAAAAAATAAGTACAACTAAAAGTATTAAATAAATATTCATATAGAAATATAAAAAGCAAACTGAAATTTGAAAAACATCAAGGTTCGAATTGAAGCTAGAATTAAAATGGATTTAGTTAAAACATAACGTTAATTAGTTCAAAATACAACGATACATCAAAACAACAGATGAGAAAACACGTCAAACATACAATAAGTCAAAATATTTAACAAAATTTAACCAATACTTATGCAGTATTCAAAATCTTTTTGAAATAAAATTGTCAGTTTTAAAAATTAGCCCAATTTTTCAGGATGGCACAAAGTTAGTATACTGTTCAGGTTCTCAAAAGTACAATATCAAAGTAAATAATTTAGTTCCATAATTGTTTATTTAGGGTTAAAATCAATAACAAGCCACACTACAAAGAGTGGAAAGGTAGAGTTATTTTAAATATTCAAATTGGTTTCCATTGATTAGCTTGTGTACATTTTATACACCTTACGTCTATTAGTACACTCTTCCAAACATGATGGCATAATTCCAGGTTTTCATTAATCCTTTTGAACGAATCACGGATGTAAATTTTCATGTCATTCACAGTTCGATGCTTTCGTGAAAGCACATCATCTTTGTCAACACCCCAAAAGAAAAAAAAACTATCAGGGCATCTTTCGTTGCATTAATGGATCGTAAATTAATTGTATCGAATTCTGGTCTTTGTTGTGATTGAGGGACAACTTTTGTTTTTAGCCATTCGAGATATAGTCTACTCCGCATAATCGGAATGTAAATGTAGTGATAAACAATTTCATAGTAGAGTTCAAATGAGTCTCTAAGTAAAGTAAGGAAGAGAACTAATAACATATTTTTGAAAACAAATCAAACATATTACGCGCGAACTATTACGAACATATTACCCTATTTAAACTGTTTTAAAGGGGAACAGATGAATTTCATTATAAAAACTGGGGACTGTATATATTTTTTCAAGTGAGTAAGAATCAATTACCGAGTATGTGTGTGTGTGGTAAATAAACATCCTTTAAAATATGAAAAAATCCTTCTCAAACCTGTTTCGCAAATATATTAGATCCCTGTATTGTGTGTTGAAGTAACATTAAATAATACAAAAAGTAAATACTTACGTAAAGAAATCTTCATAAGCCTTCATCCTGGGAATTGCGACAGTGACATAAAAAGCAGTAGCGGAAACAAATCCAACACCAATAGCGCCGCCAATGATCTTTTTCATAAAGGTAGCAAAGTGATTACGGAGTTGGGGTTTAACAAGTGCCATCTTGAAATCTAAAATAAGTAAAACTATTATAATTAAAAACTAAAGAACCTTACGAAAAATATCAAAATATATCACAAATGTGTTGGTAATTTATTGATGAGCAGATCCTGAGTTGTGATGGTTATTGTTATTAGAGTTATACAATATGTGGGCTAATATTGTCAATTTGTTTTTGACAGAGAATTTGTTACAGCATCTCTCAAATTGTATTATCATTAATGACTGCTCTACTTTGGAACTAAATGTCAAAGCTTGACAACAACATTATATATATATCAAGTCCATACCTAACTGTGGGGGGGGCAAGTCCACCAATTAATTTTTTATTTTTTGTTCC
>JAUZNC010024499.1:0-23147 GCA_034780395.1 Vannuccia rotundouncinata | reverse complement strand
TAAAACTATTGAGTTGAAACTGTCACAAAAAGAATTTAGTTTTGATCATGTGGTTATGTCAAAGTTCAATGAGGTTATTAAAAATATCAATCAAAAAGAAAAGCCGGTTGAAATTTTTCTAAATGTTTCTCCCAAAGAATCCACAGGACATCCTGACAATTTTCGGGAAATTCCAACATTTCCAACGGCTGCTGATTTATCCGGTTCTGACAAGGACTATTTGCCAAAGAATAAATCAATTGATCAAACTAAAAATGTTGACGAGTATCTGGATATGCAGTTCCGATTAATGCGCGAAGATTTTATCGCGATACTGCGTGATGGCATCTCTGAATTCAGCCATTCTTCTGGCAATATTATTAAACTTCGTAATCTGTATGTCTACCAAAATACACGAATTTGCTTTCCCATTTGCACCGATAATGATATTGCCTATATCGTCACGTTTGATGTAGACAACTTATCGCATATCATTTGGAAGAACTCTTCTAGGCTCAAATGTGGCCGTCTTGTCATACTATCAGATGACAGATTTCTGACTTTTCTTATCGGTACTGTGATTTCTACTAATTCTGAAGAACTTTCAAAGGGATTTGTCGCTGTTAATTTTCAGAATAATGTTTCTTTGGATAGTCGAAATTATGTTATGCTCGAAACCATGTTTTTTCATAGCAATTGTCGAAGTGTTCTTGAAAAGTTTCAGCGTTTTGAAACAAGTAGTTTTCCCATGCAAGAATATATCATCGGCAGTAAAAGAGACATCAGCAGAAACAACAAAATCTCCTTTGATTTGTCATCGTTACTCAACAACGAAGGGAGAAAAAACGATGCTAAGATTAGTTATTCAATCTATGATTTCAAACAATGGCCTGATGTGAAAGATCTTGTTGTTGATCAAAGGCAGTACGACGCAATACAAAATGCACTAACCAAAGAACTCACTCTTATTCAAGGACCTCCAGGTACAGGAAAAACATTTATTGGCTTAAAGATTGTCGAAATATTACTCAATAGTGATGCAGATTGTGGTCCTATCCTCATTGTGTCACACACAAACCATGCACTTAGTAAATTCTTAGAAGGAGTTTACAGTTTTTGCGAAACTGATATTGTGACAGTTGGAAATTTAGAAACATCGCATATTACAAATCTGTTCAATATTGACTTCTTAAGAAAAACGTCCTTGCAGGAAAAATCCTTGCAAGTTCCATTTCAAGATGAAATTCAACGAAGAATTAAAACTGTCACAAAAGAATCAAACAATATAGCCGATATGTTGCGGATAGCTAGAGCTAAACAGCTGACAAGTAGAACATGTATTCTAACTTTGGCACATTTGGACAGGTTTATCAGTAGGAAACAATCAGCAGAGTTATCATCTTTCAAAGACGATGATATTCTAAAAGTATGGTTACTCGATTTCTGTCCAATAGTTGATCAGTTGTTACGGAACGATTTGCATGAATCAAAAGTTGAAACAAATGAACAAGATGATGAACTTCCCACCTGGTGGATGTCTACCCAATTCGAAGAGGAGGAAAATGTCGGCAAGGAAAGAATTGCTTTCAGAATTGTTTATGAAACATTATCCGAGCGCCTCTTCCGTCTATCTGAAGTCTGTATTGGAGAAAGGAACATTTTATCCAATGATCTAATGACTAAGGAGGAAGCCGAAAGCATTGACAATCCTTGGAATCTTTCACAGAAAGATCGATGGCGTTTATATAGGTGTTGGATTCATGAATACACTGAAGCTGAAGAGCGCTTAGCTTTTCCACTTGTTGATAGGTACAATCATCTTCTTAAGGAAAAAGAGGAATTACGGTACTTTCAGGATTGTGAAATTATGCGAAACGCCAAAGTTATCGGTATGACAACATCAGGAGCAAGTCGATATAGTCGAGTTTTAGATTCCATTCAACCCAAAATTGTGATTGTTGAAGAAGCTGCAGAAATTCTTGAGGGTAATTTAGTAGCATCGTTAAGTTCTGGTTGTCAGCAACTCATACTTATTGGTGATCATGAACAGTTAAAACCAACCACTTCAGCATACCATTTAACAAAACAATTTTGCCTTGATGTATCTTTGTTTGAACGGCTAATCAATAACAATTTGAATTATACAATGCTTAACGTTCAGCGTCGTATGCACCCAGATATTGCTAATTTGATTAAATTCATTTATCCAAAAGTACAAAGTGACCTATCTGTATTAAATTATTGTGACGTTCGTGGATTGAAGGAAAGACTTACATTTATTAACCATAACAATCCTGAGGAACAACTTGAGAAAGAAAAAGGTTACAAAAATGATTTTGAGGCAGACTATTGTCTAGCACTTTGTCGTCATCTTCTTTTAAATGGATATGATCCTTCTCGGATCACATTGCTCACCATGTACAATGGACAGTTGAGATATATCCAAAGTTTGATGAGAAAATCGAATCAAGTGTTCCAAGGAGTGCTAGTTTGTTCAGTGGACAATTTCCAAAGCGAATGCAATGATATCATAATTCTTTCGCTTGTTCGAAGCAATACAAATGATACAATTGGATTTATTGGAGAAAAGAACCGAATTTCGGTGGCTTTATCACGTGCTAAACATGGCCTTTTCGTTGTTGGCAATTTTGACTTACTCTCTACGAATAGTGAACTTTGGCGTGAAATTGTAAACGACCTTAGAAATACTGATTATTATTCTGATGGTGTCAGTTTAAAATGTCAGTTACATCCTAAAAAGCCTGTAGTTAAAGCTACAAAACCGGATCATTTTAATAGTTTTGCCGCTCAAGGAGGCTGCACCGAAAGTTGTTCGGCACGCTTGGGCTGTGGTCATAGGTGTGAAAACATTTGCCACCCTAACGATCATCTTCACGAAAAATACACTTGCCAAAAACTGGTTACACATCGATGTCCCAATTGTAACACTATACACAAAATGCAATGCCATGAAGACAAATCAAAATTCAAATGTACATCTCCCTGTGTAAAAGTTTTTGACTGCTGTGGCCACCTTTGCACAAAATTGTGTAAACAAGAATGTTCAATTAATTGTGAGAAACTTGTTTTAAAGCGGATGCCTTTTTGTAATCATTTAATTGAAGTTCCATGTTTCCAGAGACCTTTGGATTTTGTTTGCACAGAACCGTGTGATAAACAGTTAGATTGTCATCATTCGTGTGCTGGTACATGTGGAACTTGTTCTGCTGGTCGACTACACATAAGGTGTGAGCACAAAAATATCGAACAGTCTTTCATTCGGTATAGAAATAAGAAATTCGCTGACAAAATCACTGCTACAGATTTCAACTCAATTTCCGGATTTTTAGAGAAATTCGATTGCAAGTATGATAGTAAACAAGGGGACACACTTGTTGTGCAAAATTGTTTATGTCTTATTGAAGAATTGCAATCATTTATTACATATTTTGATGCAAAATTTGATTTTGAAAAGACTTCAGGAGCTGATGAAATTCGGCACACTTGGCACAGTTTCCGAAACTTACTCCTTTGGTTAAACCCTAGCCATCGCTGTTTTAATGTACATGAAATAAAGCAATTTGACAACGAGTTTCAAAGGATTAACGATCTATGTGAATTTTTAACTGGATGGAAATCTGCTTCATCGGAAGAAGGGATGAACAAATGGATGACTCGTGGTGTTCTTCCGTTACTTAAAACAGTTGTCTATTCTGAAACGGAACAAAAAGAAATGCAAACGGTGTTGAATGAACTTCGTCGTCAACCAAAGGACCCCCTCATTTTCCAAACTGATGTTGCTCGATCGGAAACGGTTGATACAATTGGCTTTTGTAAAGGATACTGGAATTTATGTCCTAATGGCAAGTTTATTTTGTTAATACTAGTTATCTTTATTTTGGGACATACTGATTTATCAACTAAATACGTTTAAATATCTGAAACCGTTTACTAGTACATTTTTTAAAAAATTTTAATTTTCTAAAACACGTTTATCCTCTATTGTTATTTTACAAAATCTGCTTAATTCATTATAATTTATAGATTTATTAATCAATATAGATTTGTTACATACACAGCTACAACATTTATTCAAATTTTTGTAGATTCAATTGATGAACAATCCAGTTCCTTGCAAACAAATGAAAGTAAAAAAGGATTTACATCTTTGCAAGTGACTTCAAGTTTAGATCCGTAAGTTATAATTTATTTCTGTTAGGTTCTAAATAATTATTTGAATCACATAATATTTTAAAAGCTGAGTTTTAGCCAAAGTTCCTTTTCAATTGTTATGAAGCTACAAATTTTTTTAAGAACATTGACAAAGTGATGATAATTTTGACATGTATTAAGCAAGACATAAGTTCAATATAGGTTTCTGAAACTTCAATATTGATTATTTATACAGCAAATAGTTATTAAGATATATTTATCAAAAGTTGTTGTCCACAACCAAAACATTTTGTGTTATTTCAAGTGACTTAATTAATTAACTTTACTTTGTTATTTGTTTACAGATTAAATATTTTACTGGAAAAAACCTTAAACAAACTAAAAGACATTCCACATCATCAGCTCTCGTTCTGTCTTATGGATAGCGAAAATGGTATCGAACGTTTCCTCAAGGATCCATCCTTTCTTTCTGTTAAGCAAGTTGCTGCTCTAGTTGAACTTATTACAAATGCATGTTCAGATCAAACCTTCCCTGAATCGTCAAAACGTCTTCTTAAAGATGTAACATTAGTTAACTTTGTCACTGGTCAAATTGATCATTACATTGTGGAACAATTTGCAGAATTAACCAAAAAACTTAACGATGAAGATTTGGAAAAGTTTATATGCACATCTTTTAGAATTTTAAGGTGCATATTTAACCAAAACAAAAGTTGTTACTCGGACGAAGTATGTACTGTTGTCAAAGCTATTAACTTAAAACTGCGCCAGAATCAAATATCTATTTCTAGTAGTATACTTTCAAAGTTTACAGATGTTCTAGAAATTGGAAAAAATGTAACCGAAGTGCGAGCATATAATCAAGGATCCATAACCAATAGAGACAATTTTCGCGAGATGTCAATTTTTCCGACTACAGATGATATCTTTACGGTCAAGTCGGACGAAGTCTTTTTACACAAGAATAAATCTGTTAATCATTATGAAAGTATTGATGACTATCTGGAAATGCAATTTAGACTTGTGCGAGAGGATTTTGTGGCACCACTTCGAGATAATATTCTTGAATTTAGAAAATATTCTGATGTTGATTGCAAAGATCTACGATTGAAAAAATTACATGTTTATCCAAATACTCAAATCTGCTATTCTATCTGTACTTATGATGACATTGCCTATGTTGTAAGATTTGATTTAGATGGCTTATCTCATGTAACTTGGGAAAAAACTGAAAGATTTAAACCCGGTCGTTTAGTCATCCTATCAGCTGATAATTTTCAAACTTTCATTTTCGGCACTGTAGTGTTTACTAGAGTTTTGCATCTTAAAAGCGGTTTTGTTAATGTAAAACTATATGGAAATTGTTCAGTTCATAATAGAAAGTATACTATGCTGGAAACCATGCAATATGTAAATGCATCTGAGCATGTTTTGGAAAGATTGCAACATATTGAAGTGGGTAGTTTTCTCATGAAAAAATATATGATCTGTTCTCAAAGAGACATCGATAGACCTGTCTATCAGCTCAATACCGCAATCACATTTGATTTATCTCCATTGCAGAAGAAAGGGAGTGGTAAACTGAACTATACTATTGGTGATTGCAAACCTTGGCCAGATGTGGGTGATCTTGTTGTTGATCAAAGTCAGTATGACTCAATCCAAAATGCACTAACCAAAGAACTATCTATAATTCAGGGTCTCCCTGGTACCGGTAAAACATTTGTTGGTGTAAAAATTGTGAACATATTGCTGAATAGTCTTTCGGACATTGGTCCCATTATTGTAATAGCCCGTACAAATCATGCCCTTGATCATTTCTTAGAAGGAGTTTACAGTTTTTGTAAAAGGGACATTGTGAGAATTGGAAATCAAGGAAAATCCTCTATTGCAAATGGATTCAAAATATCCTTTTTGAAATCATCGGTACATTTTCAATCTCTACTTGATCCATTCAAACAAAACATTCGGCTCCGATATGAAATTATCACGCAAGAATTGAAAGAAATTGAAGAAAAATTGAGTATTCATCGTTCGAAACAACTCACTGCTAGAACTTGTATTCATACATTGAAATCTCTGCACACGTTTATTAGTAAAGATCATCTAAACAAGTTGTCTGCTACTAAACACAGTGATGATGTTCTAATGAAATGGTTGTTGGATAGTAGTGTGGTCAACGAAGAAGATTTTGTCTCTGGAGATAGAGTTGAACTTTTAGATAACTTGCAAACTTCATTCAATGAGTTTTCAGAAGTTAATGATTTTCCAAATTGGTGGTTCTTGACGGAATTTCAAGAGGGAAGTTCATTTGGAAGTCAATACAGTAAGCATTCTGAAAATCTCTATCGTTTAAACGATTGTTCTCTTAATGGAATCGATAATTGTGGAATAGCTGGATGTATTCAGGTTGGGCGAAATTCTTTAGGAACGGAACTTTTATCAAAAGATAGAATGACTAGAGAGGAAGCTGAACAGATTGATGATCCGTGGGTTCTTAGGTTGAAAGATCGTTGGCGTTTATATAGAACGTGGATCCATGATTTTACCGACCAGCAAGAACTATTAGCAATACCACTCGACGAAAAGTACAATGACCTTTTAATGGAAAAAAGGGAACTTAGATATTTCGAAGATTGTGTAATTTTGCTTAATGCCAAGGTAATCTTTATGACTACATCAGGGGCCAGTCGATATTGTAGAATATTTGATTCTATTAAACCGAAAATTGTGATTGTCGAAGAAGCAGCAGAAGCATCAGAGAGTCATTTGGTTACATCGTTAAGTTCTGGATGCCAGCATCTCATTTTAATTGGTAATAATGAACAATTAAAACCAACCACTTCATTGAACTCATTGGCTCAAAAAATTGACATTAACATTTCTTTGTTTGAACGTTTAATCAATAATACCTTTGAGTTTACAAGATTTAATTTACAGCGTCGCATGCATCCAGATATTTCCCAACTGTTAAAATTTATTTATCCAGCTTTACAGGACGATCCCTCTCTTTCAAACTATCCTGACATTCGTGGATTGAAGGAACGACTTGCTTTTTTAAATCATAATCAACCAGAACAAGAAATTGAAGAAATTAAATGTTTCAAAAATGAATTTGAAGGAAAATACAGTTTAGCGCTTTGTCATCACCTACTTAAAAATGGGTACAGTCAGTCTCAAATTACATTGCTTACATTGTACAAAGGACAGTTAGGTTACATAAAAAGTTTGTGTGCAAATAGTGTGTGCAAAACTGTTCCAGCTTATACAGTGGACAACTTTCAAAGTGTAGAAAATGATATTATAATTTTGTCCCTTGTTCGGAGCAATAGCAATGACATAATTGGATTCATTGAACAAGAAAACAAAATTTGTATAGCATTATCACGTGCTAAACATGGTTTGTTCGTTGTTGGCAATTTTGATTTACTCTCTACAAATTGCAAATTCAAATTTATTAATCATCTTCGTAATACCTCTATTTTATCAGATGGAATTAGTCTGAAATGTAAAATGCACCCTCTCAGTGCTGTTGGCATAGCAAGCAATGCTGATGACTTCTGTCTTTATGCTCCTGAAGGTGGTTGTAAAGAACTCTGCGATGCACTTTTAAAATGTGGTCATCAGTGCGAAAAGTTTTGCCATCCTATTGATCAGAAGCATGAGAACTCTACTTGCAAAAAAATGGTAAAAAAGCAATGTCCTGACTGTAAGAACGAACAAGAAATGTTCTGTCATGTAGATCCTGAACATTTTTCATGTAGAACTCCATGTCCAAAAATTTTGAACTGTGGCCATCCTTGCACAAAATTGTGTAAACAGCCGTGTTCAATCCTGTGTGAAAAACTTGTGTTTAAATCAATGCCTTTTTGCAAACATGAAATTGAAGTACCTTGTTACTTGCATCCCTGGGACTTTGATTGCACAGAACCTTGTGGAAAACAGTTAGGTTGTGAACATTCTTGTTCTGGAACTTGTGGAAGTTGTTCAGCTGGTCGTCTGCACATACAATGTGTCCAAAAGTGTGAAAGGCCTCTAGTTTGTGGACACTATTGTGTAGAAGGTTGTTTTATGAACTGCCCACCTTGTAAGGAAAATTGTATTGATGAGTGTCCACACAGTAGATGTGATAAGCGCTGTGGTGATCGGTGTGTTCCGTGTAGAGAACAGTGTGGCTGGCGTTGTAAACATCAACAATGTACAAAATTATGTTCAGACTTCTGTGATCGGGATTTCTGTAATGAACCTTGTAAAGAACGCTTTTTGTGTCCACAATGTAAATCTAATCAGGATTGTGTTGGCTTGTGCGGTGAACAATGTCCAAAAAAGTGCCAAAATTGTGATCCAGAATTAAAGACGATATTTTTAGGATATGAAGATGATCCTCACGCTAGATATATCACACTTTGGACATGTGGACATACTTTGGAAGTTACTGGTTTGGATGAATGGATGAATATTAAGGATGAAGCCACTCAACCAAAATCATGTCCAACTTGCAAAACGCAGATTACCAGGAAAAGTTGCTGGCGTTATTCTAACATAGTTAAATCTCTCAATACAAATATCCAGGATGCGAAGGAAAACAAAATCCAGCAATATGAAAAAGAAAAAAGAAAAATTCAAACTGACGTATTTGACCATAAATTGATTGAAACCTTTTTAGTACAATTTAATTGCAAACAAGATCTTAAAAGTGGTTCAAAGAATTCATTACAAAATTGTTTATCGGTTTTAGACAAGTTACGCAAACTGTATTCACAATATGAAGGAAAATTAGATCTTATAAAATCCTCAAAATCAGTTGAAATTCAGCACACTTGGTACAGTATTCGAAATTTACTGCGCTGGCTAAATCCTTGCAAACGCAATTTTAATCGTCATGAAATTAAACAATGTGAGGAAGAGTTTCAACGAATTGGTCACTTGTGTGAATTTCTAGTTGGATGGAAATTTGCAAAACCGAAAGAAGTGAGAGACGAATGGATGAATCGTGGCGTTCGTTCATTGGTTGAAAAATATTCTTATTCTGAAGAACAACAAACTGATATGAATCAATTGTTGATTGAACTTCGTGGTAGGTCAAGTGAATTACCCAGTATACCTTTACATGAACGACTAGAAATTGTGATGGCTGTTGATAAAGGAGATTGGTATATTTGTCCTAATGGTAAGTCATTAAAATATTCCTTTATTTTTAGAACATTCTATATACAGTATACACTCCTTTGTTTCCTTTGTATTATAATTTATTCTTATATTTTCTTCTCAGTTGGTGATTCCAATAAGTTCAGATAAGCACATTGCAACATTTGCAATGTAAAATCAATTTTGCATATATTTTGGGCCTAGGCCTGTTATAAAGATTCTTATTTGTTTTAAAGTTTAGAACAGGTTTGTATTTATATAGTATAATAAGTGGGGTAGACATAAGTTATAACTTTTATCACTTGAAATATCGAATACAGTATAACAAGTTGAAATCTTTAGAATCTTTACCTTCTAAAATATGGATATTTGTTTATATAGTACCGTCGGCTTCATGGCCCGAATGGAATATATATATATATATATATATAATACTTTAATTAATTTCCTTTAATTAATAACCCCTAATCAAACAATTAATAATTAAGACAAATTTATTTAACGAATATAAACAATATTTTAATTACTTACACCGAAATTCCCAATCGTTGGGAAATCAAATCGTTCTTCGTCTCTTTTGTTCGTACAAATAATCTGAAACTATAACCAACCCTTTGCGTTCGCGAAACCACTTTTTTTGCTACAAATCTTATTTTTTAATTAGCATAATTTTCAAACAAAATTTTCTAATTCGAAAATACATTTCTGAAACCATCAATAAAACAATCATCTATAGATATTATTGATAATTCTTCCCAAACCTTATCTATAATCAACTATACAAAAATTCATAGATATTATTTACGATCTAATCCCACAGTACAATAGATTTTATATTTAGATTTTATATTTAGATTTTTATAGTTAATTTAACACTGTCCTTATCATAGAGTAATACATAGAGTTTCAACTCCAATTGATTTCATATGCATTGCATTGTAATTTTTTTTCGATGGAAAATCGTTGTATTTCTATGAAGTTTGCATAAATGGGTAGACAAAGAGTAGTATTATATATTTTAATTAAATTCATTTTTAAGAGCAACTTATAATTACTATAATGAAGCAATTTTAAGACACATAAATTGTCTTTAAAGTATAATTAATTACATTTGTATAAAAAACTGTTTTATTACAAAAACTGTTTCACTTCTATTATTTCTTAAATCCTTATTTTGAAAAAGCTTATGGGTAGACGAAGAGTAGTATTAAACTGCATACAGAATGAATAAGAGTCGTTATTATATTCTTTCTGACAAATCTAGTTTTTCTAATCTAATCTTTATAACTTTTTATTATCGAAACATAAGGACATTTTAAAATACAAGTAGTTTGGACAATTTTTGACTACTTTGCTATCAAGAATGACAAAATATTTAATTTCCTTGATTATATTTGATTTGTTCGAACATATTTTAAATTTCACCATAAATATGAAAAGAAGAAACATATGTATTTGTTTTTGTCACAAATTTCTGCAATTTAGTGATTTTCATCTTTACAACTTCTAGCAAATATTTTCGACTATTAAATTCTTATCATATAGTTCTTATTATACTGTTAGAACTAATCATATTTTGAATTTTTTGATCATAGGCTTCAACATATTCTCATTGCTTTGTTTACTATCTGGTTATTATGTCTTCATCATATATACAGGCCACCCTTACTATGTTGGCGAAGATGGAGCTCCAAAACAATTATCAACTTGCCCCGAATGTTTGGTTGCTATTGGAGCACCTGGTGACACAGGACAGTTGGCTCCTCTTAACACACGATTTCCTCAAATGTACAATAAACTCTCTCCGAAGAATCCTGGTGATTAATTGTTCATACATTTGAACTCTTTCAATGGTAAAAGCCAGTTGTATACATAACATTTCATTCCGCTAATGTGATCAATCACAAATATTAAGCAAATTGTTTTACTTACATTAACTTCATTAGATTATATTAACTTTTTTGTATTTGTTTTCTATCGTATTGTTATATTGTTATTTTATAATTTCCTAAGCGCCATTTCATTTATACTTTATTTGTTAGATATTATTGTGTTATATTGATTACTTTTTTTATTTTAACAATTTTAGGTTTCTCTTATAGATAGTTATTGTTTAGATTTTAAAAGAATATTTATTATAAATAAAGGTTTCCAAAGCATAAGGAATCACAGACATTTAAAAAATATATAAAATGATAGTTTTGTAAACTAGAGAAATGTCCTTAATATATCTTCGAAATTTAGTATTAAATTTTGTTGGTTTGGTTATCTCCAATAAATGTTTTTTAATGATCTATATTAAAACCAATTTTGTATTTTTATGTTTTCAACAATTATTATAAGATAAAATGTACAATATTGATAGTTTATGTTCAGTGTGAAAAATATTGTTTGGTGTTTAACCAATCATGCTTATTTATATTAGAAGAATCAATTATTCTATGATAATTATATAAACAATGAATAGACAAGATTGTGATCTTGTTGTTTGTAAAAGTTAATATAATTCAATTCAAAATACATTTACCCAAATAATTTGCGATTATTAAAAGTCTAGTGTTACTTTAAAAACACTATAGTGGGCTTGAAATATAGAACAACCAATGTGGTTTTAGAAAAGAAAGTAGCACCACATGTGCTCTTATTTCAATCATCGACGATATCTAGAAAATCCTTTAATTAAAGCCGTCTCTATTATCAGCTATGATTCTTCTAAAGCCTTCGACAACGTTCCGTTTGATCTCCTCATTAACATAACCGCCTCATTGAAACCGATCTCCAAACTGGCTTCATTAAATGGTTAAAGAGTTATGTATCAAACCTTCAACAATATGTCTACTATACAACAAACAATACAACTCGCCTAAGCCAGTCCTCTCAGGAGTCCCCCAAGGAGCCATCTTCTCTTCTGTACTATCTACATGGCCCCTCTTAACTCTTTACATAAACCAAACGAACTAAACATATACGCAGACGATATGGCTCTAACCATTTACCACTCACTATAAAACACCACAGACAATGATATTACTCAAGCCGAACTAAATAACATCAACTCTTGGACAACAAGCAATCGAATCACACTCAGAACAAAGACTTCTAGAATATTTTTTTCAAAAACTAACTTACATGATTCTTAAAACGCAAATTTATCCACTATAAAGAAAGTTAATACCATCAAACTCCTCGGCGTATACATCGACAACAAAATATCCTGGTCCCCTCATATCGACTACATCATAAAGAAAGCAAGCAAAAATCTCTACCTAGCTGTTACGTTTATTAAAAGATATTTTAAATAAGAAACAACGAATATTAGTTAACAATTCACTGATTCAAAGTATCGGACTACGGATCCCCATTATTTGTCGGCCGTTCAATCAAACTGAAAGACGAATAAAGAATAAAAATACTGATAAAGCGATCAGATTATATAATTTGTGGATCTAACTGTAACTTGGACTGTTTTCCAGACCCAGTAACCCAGCGGAAAAAATAGCATTAAAATTTTTCTCCAAAGCAAAAATCTCAACAAGAAATGCCATTCATAACCGGTTACCTGCTCTACTGTCCAGTGGTCGCAGGATCACGGTTCTTCCAGCTAGCACTTAGCAAAGAGTTTTATATTTTATCTCATTCACAACAAACTTATATACAATAACTATCCTATACCTTAACTATCCTATACAATAACTATCCTGTACAATAACTATCTTATATACAATAACTATCCTATACAATAACTATCCTGTACAATAACTATCTTATATACAATAACTATCCTATGCAATACTATCCTATACAATAACTATCCTATGCAATACTATCCTATACAATAACTATCATATAGGTATACAATAACTACCCTAGATATATTTTCATTTTTTAAAACTATCTCTCCTGTTATATCTTTTCATTCAATCTATCTATTAATATTTTTAATCTCTGTACCATCTAATTAGCATGCTCTGATTCCAATTTTTACCTTAATAAACGCTTATTATTATTGTTATTAATGCTGCGAATTAAATTGATCCTATAAACTATTAATTGCAATTATTAAGAACCAGGTTAATTTACTAAGTTAAAAAATAATTAAATCACAGAAAAGATACAGGTAAAATTTAAAAAATTAAATATACGCCTCATCCACACCATATTATTATTTGCGTTTTTCTTAAAACTTTTTGTGAAACTAGATTTTCGTGCGTTTTTAGTGCTGAACTAGATTATTTTATGCATTTCCATTATTACAAAAAATGCATAAAAAATAAGTTGTGTGATCCCTAAAAACGCATCAAACACAGGTTTTACAAAAGAAGGCATGAAAATAGGTATACAGTAAAGTCAGTGTAAAAAACTTTTCGTAAAATTAATCCTAGTTAAACTCCAATAAATAAATAATTATAAAAATTAATGCATTGAATAAACCTTTGTAAACAAATTTTTAACAGTCTCCATCATTCCAACGAACTATCCATTGAAATATTGGAATTGGCTGCGGTGTAACAAATTAAAATGTTTTCAAAAAGTAATACAGTGTTTAAATAAGATAAATAATTTTTATTCTTCCGAACGGGAAAAATTCCTGGAAATATAAATAAAACAATATTTGATTTTTTGCGACAGAATTTCTTTGTAAATTAGGGATGTAAAAAAATATTTTTTAATGTAAGCTATTAGCATATACATTAAAAAATAACTTTTAATAATCTATACACACATATTTATATAATTGTTAAATTATAAAAATCCATTTTTTTATAATATTTTTAAATATGATTTATACCAAACATTATTTTAAAAATGTATAATTCTATTCTTGAAATTTTCTTATCCTTATTATAAACAATTTTAAGCGTACAATTCTATCTTTCATCTGTTTCCAAAATTATGAAATGATTATTTTTTATTAACTGTTTCTTAAATATATCCTGCTCTAATATCACTATAATCAAAGGGAAAATTACAAACATTAAAAATTGTTTTTATAAACCGAAACCTATAGGTACTTACAATATATAAATATATTCACTTTTTTATAATAGTAAGATATTTCAATTTTAGTATAATATAATTTTATAATACATTTTATCTATATAATTGTATGCCTAGTTATAGTAATTTTGAATAATATCCTGTATGAAATGCAGTAAACATATATCTCATATTATACATAAATCAGCATAGGAGGCTAATTGAATGTGTCACACCATTATTATTAGCTGCTATTATAAATGATGCAAAAATAATTAACCAATGAGGACACTAACTAACAAATTTGAATTTATATAACCATTTGGAGAAGTAACTTTTCTGTCCCCGAAGACTGTAAGGAAGAGGTTAAATTAATAACAATTTTATATTAATCATAGTTTTCATCCATTCTTAAATAATATTACATTTATTTTTTAGTGTTTAAATATACATGGTACATACAATTCACACTTGCACTTTATGCTGGAGGCTGCTGTTATAGAACATTTCATTGATACAATTGTTATTATCTCAACAAGGAATAATATTGGGTGATAGTTACTTTACTGGCTGTAAATTATCTACATATAATAAAATAAACTATATGAATTCCAAAGGAAAAAGCAACTTACAGCATAAAATATATCTAACATGGAACTCAGAAAACATGTTGGAATGCAACTGACTGAACAAAAAATGTTAACACTGCATAGTATATGTATTTAGGCTGAGTTGAATTAATTATCTAGCCCTCATCTTTAAGTTGTGAATCTTTAGATGAATGATTATTCCATGGTTTCATTAATTTGGGTAAATTCTAAAATTAAACTAAAGTGATGGCTTCTTATAATGGGGAATAGAAAATATTATTTTATTATACAGACCTGCACTAAAAACATTTTTCTTTAATGTTTAATTTTTGACCCTGATGCACACCTAATCCTTTTGATGAAACAAGCCCTCCTGAATGGGCTCTGGGTGAGTGTTGTCCAGAACAGGTAGTTGTGAAACTGAATGAAACAAATTTTACAATTTCATAATAAATTTTTTGCTGGAAAATCATGCAATGTCAGTTTTTTGTAAGTTCTACATTTATAATAATTTTAAATACTAAGGTCTACATATATCTAGCTATTTATTGTTTAAAACCATGTGATACAAGAAAATGAAGCAAAATCATCAAAAATATTTTCACTAATGAAAATGTTCCATGTGATCTACCTGCCATGATCGAAACTAAAAGCAAATTCTGTAAGTAATACTCTATTACCCTTAAATTAATAAAATTACATGTTTTCTCAGTTCCTGCATTGAGTTAGATAATATTATTTATGTTAATATTACCTTTTTTACACAGTAAAAAATAATTTATGGCTGCTAAAGTAATAATCACCCAACCATAATTTATGTTTTTCCTTATTTGTCCATATCATCTCAAAGCATTTTAAAGTTATCAGTTTATACAATAGCAAATAAAATTTTTCTTTTTTAAATTTGTTCAACATAAGTGGAAAACATGATTTCTTAAGTTGTTCAAGAATTTCTTCTGCTAAGAAAAATACAGTTGCTGCTGTTAGGGACAAATGGATTGCATTCTATTATCCAAATGCAATCTATTGGACAGATTGCATTCCTGACATAAGAATACAATTCATTGGCAAACAGCCTAACAGATTGCTTTCTTTAATAAATGTTTGTATAAATGTTTAAAGAACTCAATCCATCAGGCTGTTGACAAATTGCCTTCCTGTTGAAAGAACCAAATTCATTTGATGGATTAAATTCCTTTTAAAAAATCTATCCATCCAATGAATTGCATTTCTGATAATCAATGAGGACAGTATTAATTGGGTGAACACAATGACATTGCAACCACTGCCATTTAATTTGACTTAGAAATGAGTATACTAACTCTCACCATATGGATGGATAATTGCATGCTCACACTTCAATACAACTTAAAATTTTGAAGTTAAATCAATTAGAAAACATTTAACAAGCAATTAAATAAGTTGGCAAAAGTAGGCACATAAATTATTTTAATAATTTCATTTTTTTAATATTTGTTTATAATTTACTCAGCTAAATTAATTGTCATAGTTTTTGTAAATGTTAAAATAAAATGCAAAAAATAGCCATTTGTATTGAATGCATATGTTAAGCATTTTCCAAGGGAGATTGAATTACAATTAGACATCACCTGCATTAGAATTTCAAATGTAATTAGATTAAAAATTGACTTTACAATTTATAATTAGATTAAAGCTCAGCATTTTTATTGGATAAGTGGATAAATGCTGGCACCTTACACTGTGGCTGTACTAATGATAGGTCTCATGAGAAGGGATGTTGATATATAGCAGAGATGAAGCACTGGTTTTGACTTTGTTTGTTTTATATTCTTTTTTATTTTGTACAATGTATTTTTTTGGAAACAGTATATATATATAGATTATTTTGTAGATATATTTATTATAAATTAATTTGTTAATTGCAAATATACAAATATATTTCAGTCATTTAGATATATAATATAAATTTGAATTTTTAATATTATAATTGTGAAAAACAAAACCCATGATATAAATTCCAAAATTTTTTTGTTGTTTTTGCAAGTGTCTCCTTCTTTAATTTTTTATGTGTAATAATTTTAAGTGTTAGTAGTTCATGGTAGGACTCCCCTTTTCTTCACTTATATTTTTGTTACAAATACTTACTGCAGAAAACACAGTATAAACTTAATTACACAATTTCTCACTGCAGAACACTCATTCAGTGATTGTATAACCTCACTGTGTCTGCTAGTCTGTAAGTTCAATATAAAATAATCAATTCCTTTATCATATTTAGCAATTAGTGATTGTTATACATAAAAATCCTTACATGAAAACTGAAATTACAATTTCGAAGTAAATTCTAAATAATGTATTGATAATATAAATGTGAATATTTGGAAAGGTTAAAATATAGATTATTTATGACAAGAATAAGATATAAGATTTTACTTCTTAACACTCAAGCATGTAATTTTTTCAATTTACATTATTATTTACAATTCAACTAAAAAAAAATTATAAAATTTATAACGAGTTTTCATAAAAATTAATTCAATGAATATATATTTTATATAAATAAATTTTTATATATTAATATATTAGTTTATACAAAAATTAATGTTGCATAAAAAACCCTCTATTTTTTATATAGAAATATCTGTCCACTTTGATGATTTTAAGTGTATTGAACAAAAAATCAGGGTTCATACAAGGTCGAAAATTCGGGAAAAAGTGTGGAATTTACGTTTTCGTTTTCTTGTCCTTAAAAAGGTCGGGAAAATAAGCATTTTTTTGCAAAGGTCAGGAAAAATTTGTGTATTTGAGACAATATTATAGATTTTGTCTATATTTTATTCAACCCGATCTCTATAAACTACTACAATACATATCTGTATTCGTTTCAACATCATTTTGTAACATTGTCTTCTGACATCGGACAACTCTTCCAATACTTCACAACTTATACATCCTGGTTAGATGAGTTTTTTGTTGGCCCACCTCCGTCCTCTCTATCCTCTCGTCTTGAAAAGGGTTGTTGAGAAGATGCTTGTGCAATCTCATGGACAAGCCTCTGTTGAATGCGGCTTTTCTTTCAACAAACAGTTGGTCGCCGAAAACCAAAAAACACATTCTCTCATTGCTCAACAACGGATTTTGGAATTTGTACAATCAGCAGGTGAAGCTGGAGACGTTGTCATCAGCCCGCAGTTGTTGGCTGCAGCATCTAATGGACGAAAAAATTACGGATTTTACCTGGAAGAGGAAAAGAAGAAAAGGACTGCTTCTTTGGGTGACGTTGAAGAACTGAAGAAACAGAAAAGACGCCTTGAAGAAACGCGCAAATCAATGATCGTGAATGCGAATGAGTTAGCTTTGAGAGCTGAACACAGTAGAGATACCATTTTGCTGTCCAAGTCAAACACTCTGCAAAAAGGAGCAAATGAAAAGTTGGATGAAATATCCAAAGTTTCTGTTGAAATTGACAATTAATTGAAAGGAATTGTGTAAACATTCTGTATAAATTCTACTCATATATTATAATAATATAAACATTCATGTTTAATGTATGTATATTTTTATATGTATAACATATATAGTTCTAACATAATTTATGTTAATTTATCTCCATGTGATTTTTTACTGGTTAATTTATTGCTATATTTCTGATACGTTTTTATGATAGTAAAATATATTATATTTTTTACTGCTTCTTTTTTATAGCTATATAGAAAAAAGGTCGGGATTTCTATTTGTAAAAGTCTTGGAAAAGGTCGGTAATTTCATTTTATTAAAACTGTACGAACCCTAACAAATAATAAATAAGCACAATAGTTAATTTAGTAACCCAATTAATTTTAAAATTATTTATAACAACCAATAGAAAGCAAATTTCTAATTTTCAAAATTTTTCTAACTCAAAATTTTAAATAATATATTTTATTAGGACAATATCATTCCTAAATTTACTGTAAAATATACATGTAATTCAATTTAAAATATAAACTATTTTCTTTTTTTATAAAATAATTAATTTCAATACTTAATTTAAAAATGTGTCAATTATATTTTGAATTGAAGTGCATGTATAATTTATATTTTATTAATAAATATCAGAATTCTATTCTAATATAATATGTAGATAAAAATACAATTAGCACAACAAATATTTTCTATTATACAGGTTCCCATGTTTCTCGAAAACCTGTAAAAGTCAGGGAATTTTGGTCATTTTAGGGGATTTGCAGAAAAGGTTGTATATTTTATATAATACCTTTATTTAATTTTTTTGTATAAACTTACATACTTAGATTTTACCTCTTACAGAAAATAATAACTACAGAAATAGATTTTATTTTAGTACTTTTGGAAACATGGTCAAGGAAAAGTCAGGGAATTTTTCTCCGAAAATTCCGTGGGAACTCTGTCACTGAATTTATATAATAACCATTTAAAAGTATTAAATTGTGTTGCTATTTCATTTATTTAGTATTTTGCTATGAAATAAAAAAAATATATATATAAATTAGACTGATAAAGATTAGCTTGACATGTCACATTAGCATTTTATTTAGTATTTTTAAAATAGGTTATTTTACTTTCTGCGTTGGTGATTTATTAATGTATTGTATAGGTACTGCATATATGCATGTGTTTATTGTGTATTACAACCAGAATGATTCATCAAATTTTTACACTTATATTTATGAAATAACAATTGTTTGAAATCAGTATAATAATAACTTTAGAGTTCTTATTGATTTGTGTAGGTATATGACTCACATTTTGAAGACAGCCTTTGTTTTAACCTTTTACCGATGGGGCAATCAACGTTTGATACAATAGAATATTTGCCTTACACAGTGCATCACAGCATGTGATTCTATTTTTAGATTAGTAGACTCTAATTGGCTTATATTTTATGCACCTTTCCTATACAAAAAATTGTCGCAAATATTCGATCAATGTCTTTTTTACCTTCATATATATATATTATATTGTCATTTATACACATTACCACATTGATGTTTTATATTTTCTGTTTGAAGTAAATAACTATAATAGTGTAAAATTACTTTTTATGCAAACAATAAATTTAACATTTTAGAATAGTGCAATTCTGACTATTTTACATAATGTGTGAGGAAACTTCTATTTTTCGTGTAGAAATCTACTTACATTTAGTAAAGGATTATATGAAGGAATGTTTCAGAGAAATCTACAGACATTTTTTTGTACCTAAAGGAGAAATATACATACGTTTAGTAAGGGATTATATGGCGGAGTTTGTGAGAGAAATTTACATACATTTAGTAAAGGATTATATGGTGGAGTGTATCAGAGAAACATACCTATAATAAAAATATTGGTAACATACAATAAAGTAAAATAAAAAGCTGTCAAATTTTATTCAAAGTATTTTTATCTTATTGTATTTTACCTTAAAATGGTTATAATATGATATAGAATTCGTATTAACTGACAAAATTGTCCAATCTTCAGATGTAGTAGCAGATAGATACCTAATTTTGCTGCAATAATTCTTACTCCTGCAAACGTTATATTAGACATTTTTATGAATAAAACGTAGAGTTCAAAAATGTGTCCACAATTGGCTTCAGCTATTGAACGAGGAGATTGCTGAAAATAAATCAAATAACCTGATGATTGCGTAATATGAAAATGACTTTCTCTATTGTTTTTGTATATCCTATTTCATTTCAGAATGTATTTTTTATATGTTATCGTTTTGTTCTTTTTTTTATATTTAGGTATAATATATATATATTTTTATTAATTAGTATATGATTCCATTATTCAAATCAGTACTGATTCCATCAGTACTTTCCCGTTAGGTAGGACTAGAGCTTGACCGTGCATTCTCCTCTTTGATTTTCTCTTCAAGTTTCGCCATCACTTTGAACACTTTCGAGGAGTTGGTCCTGCTATCGAGTTCTTCTTCAACAAACTTCTTCCATCAGTTTTTCTTCTCTTCCTCAATTGCGGTGTCTAATTCTTGTCTGGCTTTAATCCAGGTCTTTTTCTTCGCATAACTTTCATGTGCAACTAGTCGTGCCTCCTTCTTCGTGTTGATCTTTTTTCTAATCTCTTCTCTTTCCATCCATGGTTGAGGGTCTGTTCTACAGCCTCTCGGGATACATTTTCTGGAGCTGTCAAGAATGATGTCCTTGAACTTTCCCTATCTTGCCCCTATAGACTCGTTTTCCGTGCATTTCTCAAATTCTGCCACAGTTTCAGTCTTGAAAGCTTCCCATTGTGCTTTGTTGAACGCCCATTTAGTCTTCTTCGGGTTGTTTGGTCTCGATTCATTAAATCTAACTGTGGTTATTATGGGAAGGTGGTCGCTGCTCAGATCCTTTTCTATTTTCCAAGAGCACCTCTTTGCGAACTCGTTTGTCGTAAGAGTGATATCTGGTGCCGACCTTGAGTTGTGTCTATAGCTGATGAATGTGGCTTTACCGTTATTCAATGTACACCATTCATTGTCTTCGCACCAGTCATTGATCATTTTGCCGACCTCGTCCGCATCGTCAAATTCCTCATCTCAGTCATGATGGTGGCCATTAACATCTCCTGTTATGATAGTTCTGTCCCCTGTCATATCTTTTCAGTTAAATCTGTCTATTTTGTCGTCGTCTTCCCCTGTTCTGATCGGGGGTCTGTAAATGCAATGAATATCAATGAATCTGTTAGTATTTTCCCCATATAATTTGACCCCGCACCATTCAGTGGTGTCATCCAGCTGTTCAAAGGGTCTTTGTGTGATGGGGTTGTACCTCCATCCTTTCTTTATGTAAATCGCACAGTCTCCCCCTTTGATGGCGCCGTCCCTTTTCCTTTCTCTCTTTCGCCTTCCAACTAGTGGTTCTTCGTATCCAGATATTCTGAGGGGCCCTTCTTGGTAAATTGTGCTTCTTGTATTGCGATTCTGTCCCTTTCTGCCCTACCCTCCAGTTCTTTAACCTTGCCTATTAAGCCTTCCCCATTCCAGCTCATGATATTAATCTCCCCTTGTCGGTTCTTGCCTCTTCTAACTTTTTTCCTACATTTGGTTGGTTCTTCCATCTTTGTGCTCCCGTTCTTTCTATCCTTTCTAAGTCTGTTCTTTATCTCTCTCTCTCTTTTCTGTTTCTCATACCTTTGTTTCCTAATGGCCCGGGGTTGGATTCTACGTCTTCGGCTTGTTGAAGAACCCAGGTGTAGTAAGCCTGTCATCTACACCTGGTTGTTAAAAACCGAATTTTTCTCCACTGGAGTGTGTGCCAGGTTGTTGGTTAGACTCCTCGAAGGTCTCCATCGTCGCTGTCCGTTTTCCCCTTTCCTGAACTGTTGAGTGGAGGGTTCTTCGTCCTGCCCAACTTCGGCTGGGCATTTGGGTGCCGTCGGTTTGGTAGTCGGTTCTCCGTCTCCGGGAGAGCCCAATGAATCCGAGGATCCCTCACCGTCCGCCTCGTGAAGGCGGTACCCATTGGACGGCGTGCTGTCTCGTGAAATATATCGGGTTTTGCTATTTTTAATATAGTTTTTACTTGCCTCAGAACAAGACTTCTAATTGTTTCATGAATCATGAATTTACCGGCTTACAACCCTCCACTCTTCTCCAAGAACTTTATTACGTTCAAAATTAGTAAAATGTGTTACGAATGGCACAGCTGTTAAACGTTTTAACCAAAATACAAACGTGTACTTAATCAATAAATATAGTAATGAATTAATAATAGCCATATAATTATTTCAAAAAACCATGCGATTAAATTGAACATTATTATGTAATTAGTGACATTTAACTTCGAGAAAAGAGTAAAATAATTTTCTAAATAGTCGCTGATAGCTCTTGCATTTTTTTCCAAAATATTGGCGATTAATTTATATTTGTATTGTATAGTAAATCTATTTTTCCTTTATTATTTATAGATGTAATTGATTTAAAGTAAGATCACACGTCTTCGTCTTATATGGAAGAAGAATTCAGAAGTGATGATCTTGCTTCAAATTCGAACGAGTAAGATAACCATTTTATTTATTATTATGTGTTATAGTTTTATAAACAATTTGCACTTTAGAACCAGCATATCTGTTTTTGAATTTAAATTTAATATGTGTCTAAAGTTGGATCCACACTTATCGATTTCTTCTCGATTTTAGTCGAATCGAATGAAAATATATTCGAAAATGCATACCGAAATTAATTCAATTAATAGTATTCCATATAAAAATTATGAATACTCTACTTATTTATATATTGCAGGTCAATTGCTTTATTTGATGAATCTTTGGACAGACTAAGAAATGTAC
>JAUZNC010024488.1:0-18051 GCA_034780395.1 Vannuccia rotundouncinata | reverse complement strand
GAGTTAATTTATATAGTGTATGTAGAGTTACTTTATATAGTGTATGTAGAGTTAATTTATATAGTGTATGTAGAGTTCATTTATATATTGTATGTAGAGTTCATTTATATAGTGTATATACTGTATTTTATAGTCACCAGTTATGCCCTTTTAGAGCAGGAAATGAAACAAAAATGTGATTATATGTACATGCATATAGTATTCTTTTTAATTATACAATATTCTAAAATGTATTCTATATATATTATACTATTTCAGATTACAACATTCATATTTAATTATATTAAGAAGATACAGCTTTTGTATTGAAATACACTAGCTAAAACTTTTTCATTTATATAAAAAATATACTCTTAAATTTGATTTTTTCTATTGTATTGATATATAATGTGATATCATTTTTTATTTGTATATATTGCTTTTAGATAAAAATAAGATCAAATTTCATTTAAATTATTTTCAAAATAATTCATAGATATATGTATATTTGTGTTAAATTAGATATTTAATATATGTTGATTGATTCAATCCACTATAAATTAATTTATGTTAAATAAAATTAAATGTTTTTGAAAGTCAGTAAGGATGAATATGTATATTAATTTATCTATTTGAATTATTGTATTAAATTTTCCCAAATATTAATATTTGTTGCACACTAGTGGTATTCTTGCAAACTTTATAAAACCAAAGTTAATTTGAAATAACTCTTTTTTTACTAAAAACACCAACATTGAAAATTATCTCATTTGTCTTGAATGACATATTTCAGATTAATTTTCTCTTTTATACAAATTTGAATGGGAAAACCTATAACACCTTTAGTTTTGTATCTATGGTTGAGTTTTTCTATACAAATTATACAATTTTACTTATTTATATTAGTTATTTATTTCTTCAATTTTATAGCAATGAATTTAAAATTATATCTTGAATGAATATGAAAGTTGAATTTGAAAATCTGTATTTTAAAATACCGACAGGTAGAACTTATGCTGATACAGGGCTTAAAATGTATTTCAATTTCGAAATGTATTATTTTACTATAATTTAATTTAAAATAAAATAATTTTTATAATTTTAAAAAGAATTGTTTCTTTAAATAAACATAATTAAACATATTAAATTTGTATTTCTTAGTTGATTCCCGATGTCTAATTTGAATCCCCTAAATTCATATTTACAGTGCACTAGTGGTATGCTTCTAACTTGAATGACCAATTTGAAATTCAAACACACTCATTGAAAATTGACTCATGTTTTAATGAAATATTTGAGCTTTTTATAGATTCATACCAATTTCAATGGAAAAACCAGAATAACGAAAGTTCTCATCAGCAAAAAAGTAATCTAGATACCAATACCTTCAACTGTATCATTTACAAAAACGACCTATCTAATGAAACTATCTGATGCATATTTATAGATTGTGTAAGGTGGAATTAAAGCACAAGAAAAGTTTGAATGTGACATTGGGGCAGTTTTATCAAGCTCTCTTAAATGCAAAGTATTGAAACATATAGCAAAGTGTTCAGTGCAATATAACTAATGCATTCAGGGAACTCGGAAGCTTTTAAAACGAGATGGGGGAACAATCCTTATATGGGGCCTTTCCTTTCTTCGAAAAAAACTTTAAAAATTCGATTTACAAAATGTGTTTTAGGAATGCACAACATAAAAAAATAGACAGTGAAATCTACAATTTATTCAATCTGATTATAAAGATAATGCATATTTAAGTAATTTAGAATAATTCAAATGAGAAGTAAAGTTTTATATTTGTGAATGTATAACAATACGTATTGATAAAAATATAGTTTTAATAGTAGTAAAAATAATTAACTATAAATAAATATAAATAGAGTTATAATATTAATTAGATAATTTATAATTAGAACAATATTATTTAATGTCATAAAGGTCAATTCATAGAGTTTATAAAACAAATCATAGAAATCGATTATTGTGAATGTATAAAAATATAATAGAGATTTGTGATATACTTTATAATATATATATATTTATTTAATAAAACTAGATATAAGGGTATTTTAGTATTTAATAAGTAGAATATTAAGTACAAGTATTAGTAAAATAAAAGTATAGTTGAATAGTAAATATTAAACTCTAGATAACAAAAAATAAAAAGATAAAAATCTAAGAAAGTAAAAATAAAATATGTGAAAAAGGTGTTTTGCTTTATTTGTTACTAAACTCCATCAATGGTCGAAAGAGTCATTAGACATTTTCATGTTTTCGATTAATCAAGGTTGAATATAGTAACACGGTTAGAATAACCCAGTTTGTTGAAATAACCAAACCCAGTTATGTTAATCCTTATATTGTTATGATATTTATTTGAAATGTTTTGATATAATGCCTATCAACAATTAATAATCGCCCTAAATTGGTTATGTTTTCTATATTATGATCGTAAATATTCAATATGGAAAGGTGTTAAATATCGCAAGAATTCAAATTAACTTAGAAATGTGTGCATTGTCCTCAATAATATAAACACTATCACAATTTTGGGCCTATATATATCATAATATTCAGAGATAGAGGCCCTTGCAACACCAACATGGGCCCATACATTAAAAAAGGCAACAAATATAATTCTAGTAATATATTTTTTTGACTTACTAGGTGATAGGGGCCCATTTAATAGGTATATAGGGCCTTCTCCTTATCAACATGGGCCTAAATATCAATTATGAAAATACTGGGAAAGCCCATGGCAACCTAGCCCTGTAATAAAATCCCAGCATTGTAAAATGAAATTCAAAATATTTGTATACTCAATTGCAATCTGTTTATAAAGCTCAAGCATTTTAATAGCTATTGGTTTTATAAACCTTTCGCAGAATGATACAATTCGAAAATTGCTAATCAGAAATCCAGATTTTGCTATATAAAAGTTGCAAGAGCCTCTAACCAGTCGCAACTAATAAATTAAAAAATTAAGTGAAATATAATATAAATAGTTGCAAACAATATATTAGAAACTATAACATTTAATAATATAAGATACATAATTTTCCATTTATATTTTTAATTTGTTAATATTAATATTATTTCACATTAGTAAATCATTCATAAATTTATTAGAAATTATAAAATACTTTTTTGGAAAGTTAGCTAAACTAGAACAGGAAAAATAAAAATCTTGCACTGTTGAAATATATTATAAATTATATATTATTTATTATAAATTATTATTTTAGTAAGTATATACAGTTAATATTTTAATTATGTTTAAATGTTTGCTAATGATATCGATTTAAAAAAATATTTATTAAGTATATATATTAGATAAAAACAAAGAATTAAACATTAAATAATTATACTTGTTTTATAATAATGTGGAAATAGAATAATCAATTAAAATAACATTCAAATTGAAATATGAACTGCTTTCAAACCCCATTTTTTAGAATCATAAGGATATTACAAGGCATAAAGAATCACATTTTATTGTTGCAACTGTTTCATGAAATGACATTTTTTATTCATTGCAATTAACATATTTGAAAATTGTGCTTGCAAGAGTGTTGTAAAACTAACCCAGTCCTACTCAAACTGATACAGTATATATTATAGATAATATACACATATTTAGACATGGATAATAATGGGCAAATGTTTTGGAAAGCAGATATAGGTAACATAGAGATATAAAATATCAACTTTATGTAAAAATTAGCTGAAATGAATTATTTAAAATATGTTTTACTTATAATACATTCAAATAAAAAATTCAACAGCATGATATTCATATCAAGTCAATCCTATATTAAAAGTTAATAACGTGAAATAAAATAGTATCTTGGTGACATTTTTGCTATAGGTTGTAGTTCATTTAAACCTTTTAAAACAGACTTTCCCAACCTCTAAGTATGTATAAATTATTGGTTTTTGGGTATCAAGTAATAATTTTGAAGATATATGTTGTTATTTTTTATATTGAAATATACTTTAGACTAAATACTTTTTATTAAATAAAATGATTTGTTAAGTTTAATAATATAATAAGACAAAAATAGTCCATAATATGTCTGTTCTACTTAACTACCTATTTGGACTATGGAAGTGCTATTTACATACATGGTCTGCTATTATTAAAACTGGGTATAATCCTATATTTGAGAGCTTACTTTAACAGATTGATCCCATAGACAGTAGGTATTATCATAATATGCAAATTGTCCTCATGATATACACATTTGAATTTAAGACCAGGTTTTGATAAGATCTTGAATGTATAGAAAGTCTAAGTGTATAGGAATTCAGAAACAATAAAAAAATCAGGTAAACAGAGAGTCAGCTTTTTCCTTTAGCAGATTTAAAAAAAGATATTATGCATGTAAGAGATGAAAATGTGTGTAAGATTGTGTCTCAGAGAATTTCTAGAAATATATGAAATAATACAAGCAACCTCTTGGGTGCTTATCTTAAGACCCAACCAAAAATGGTTCAAATTTCCAGAAAATTACAAGCCTTGAATATTTTAAATGTTGCAAAATTTATTTAGATAATTAAATTAATAAATTCAAACCATTTAAAAAAATGTTTAGCAGCTATAATAAAAATATGTATAATAAAGTGTCTATAGTATTAAATTTAAAATTAGATTAAATATAAAATGTGCTATTTTATCTACTAAATTATCTATAGTTTTGCCTTATATTATATGGAGCCAATGGTGTATGATTAAGCCCAATGTTACCTTTAGATCTTATAATCTCTGATTCTACAACTCTATATCTTCTGTAAAATTCCATTTGCCCTAATGTAGTTTTTTCCTCTTCTCAGCACCAACCATTTGGAATAAACTTTCCTTTTCTCTTAAATCCAGAAATTCAATAAAGAGGGGTTGCATAAAATTTTAAAAGGGCACAATCGAAATTAAATAAATATTTCCAATTTATTAAATTAAGAAATTATAAAAAATATTAAAAGTTTTCTTTAAATTGTGTGAACATATGTTTAATAATTAAAAGTTATTATTTACTAAGTTACAATACATTTACTTTTGTACTAAATTCTTCTTTTTTATGTGTAAAAAAACTAAATTTTAGTCTATGTTTGTGTATCTATATTTAGCTTAATGCCTTTGTGAACAAATTGAAATAGTGCCATGAGAGCATTCATTCAATCATTTGTCATCATGCTGCATCTTTCAGTTTTAATAAATTAAAAGGCTGAGTTTGCACTCTCAACAGAAGCCAACAACACTGGTAGGAGTGAAAGTAGTTTAAGAAAAAATATATGTTAGGAAATGATTTATTTGAGCCAGAGTCATTGATAGCATAGTTGGAGGATCCTCTTTGCCTTGCCAGAAAGTTCTTCATCACCTCAAATCTTGACTGAAGGTTTCCAGTTGAGGAAGTTCATTTTTGTCAAAGAGAAAGAGAGCAGATTCTTTAGACTCATTTAATTGATCCAGGTTACAAGGTAGTAGGCAATGACCAGTAACAGCTGCTGATCGAAGATGAGGAAATATGATAAAATACAAGGGTTGATTAAAAATTCAATCTTGAAATATTATCATTCATAGTTAGTTAATAGTTTAATAAATTTGATTTATTGAAAATGTAATCCTCATTGAAATTGTATTATTAGATATCATTTATAGTTAATTATAATAGTTTTAGAGCAATTTTCAAATTTAAAATTACCTGGTTGTTAACTCATGTAACATTGCATCAAGCATTTCAAAGAAAACAGTTCTTCTAAAGTAGATTTCAGGATCTTTACCACTAGGAGTGTTGTTCTAAAGAGTTTGTTTCCCTGCAAATTTTGGCAATGGCAGTTCTTTCCCTCTGGCCATGTCCATCATTGTCCTGTAAAGTTTGTAAAATATCTTATCAGCATCTTTGCAAACATCTTGTAATGTACTTGTAAGCAATCCAATATTTTTATAAGCAGTTAAGATCTCCATACTTGAACCTTGAAGGAGTTTGCTGAGATTACTAGTGAATCCAAACAAATAGTGAATGGTGATAAATGCAGCAATAAAGTGACTATCTTGAAGTTTTGTTAAAAGTCCTAATGCTTGTGATCGTGTTGTTGAGTCCCATTTTCATGTTTCTTGATTTATTATATTTTGTAGAGTATTTTGAATTACTGAGTACACCATCTTGAAAGTGACAACTGTTGTATGTTTTTCTACCCACCATGTCTGACAAAACACTCCAAGTTTATCTTTTGAAACAGAGTGAATGGCTGTTTTGTTATGTTCCTTTACAGCAGATGATAGTTCTTCTTGTCTCTTTGGATAACTAAACCAATCACCAAACTTCTTTAAGTTGAGGAGCATGATGTTTACAATAGGAGGGGCTTTGCTTGACTTAGCTAGTACAAGATTGAAATCATGACCAGCACAATGATAGTATGGAGCATTATTGCCTGGTTTGGAGTTAACTGTTGCTGCAACACCAATGTTTTGGCCAGCTATGTTGGCTGCTCCATCATAGTTTTGGGATTTACATAACTGAGCATTTAAGTTATGTTTATATAAAACTGAAATCAATGAGTCACAAAGATACTCTTCAGTGATTAAATGGACATGAATAAATTCTAGCAGACATTCAACAGCCATATTGTCTTTGTTATATCTAACAACTATACCAAATTGTACTTTCTGAGATATGTCAGTCACCTCATCTGCCATGACTGAATATAAAGGTCCCATATCTTGATTGTTAATCTCAGATATGATATATTCTTGAATAAATTCAAAAGTACAAGCCAGGAATTGATTTTGACTGGTTTTTGATAGGTATGTAGCATTATTAGCTACAGTTTGCATATGCTCAGTCAAACCCATATCTCCTGAATCAATCATGAGTTCTAATATGCCCAAAAATATTCCTTTGTCTTCCAGACTCTCTAGAAAATGGTCATCCCTGTGAGCTCTTAATGAAATACCAGTTCTTCCATATACTTCCATGGCTTTGAAGATTCTAGCAATAATAGTTTTGTTTTTTAATATGTTCCTGGTTATTGGTTATTAAAGGCACTTTCTAGAACTTAATTTATTAACCATAATAGATATATGAATATAATAGGCCATATTAAATTCTGTTGCCAACTTACTAATTTATTAAATAATGGTTTCATTTTTTGGCTTCTGATGCTAATTCTTCTAGTTTTCTTTTCCTAGTTCTTTTTGGAAAAGGCATATTTCTTATAAATTCACCAGTGAAATTGTTTAAACTAAATCAATAACACAGAATAGGACAAGCAAGGATCACATGCTGTAAAGATATTAACCTTTTACCAACAGTATGTTAAATTTCAGATTTTTAAAAACATGTTATCTGCCTGTTATTTGCTAAAAATTTCAAAATATTTGTGATGTTGATAGTTTTGGTAATTCCAAGTTAAAGGAAAACACAGTCTAATTTAAAATTATATATACATTAATATATGGGCATTATAGACATTACACAAATAAATATTTATTAGTTGCATGTTTTAGTGTAATGTCAATGGTAGGCGTTCACACAGCCAATGAATAATTTACTATTGAGAAATTCAGTTTATTTTATTGTTCTTTATATTTATAGTACTAATTGTGAATTTTATAAACTTTTGTTATTATAAAAATGTAAATAATTTATATTAGTTAAGTGATAATGATAATATGATTATGATAATAAATTATTTAACAATTAAGTAAAAGTTTATTTTTTAAAAATTTGTAATAATAAAATAATAAAAAGGAAGGGCATAATGGGAATGCACCCCCCCCCCCCCCCCCTGAAATCACCACTGATCCATATCTTCCTATTAGCTCTCATCAAAAATAGATTTTTAAATTTATGGTTTTATGTCTGTATTTATTGTTAGATATAATGTCCTTATAGTGTTGCCACTTTTATCCATTTAACACAATTTAATTGTATTCATGAATATATTGTAGTAGTATAATTTTATAATTCTAATATTAAATTACCTTTTTCCTTTTCCTAGATTGGCAGTTGTAGCTACAGAGTATTTGGCTGAAGCTAATTGAGTGAAATTCTTTTTTAAATAAAAGTATATGCTTCCACATAACATCATTGATACACTGAAGTAACTAACATTCCTTAGAAAAGGTCGTCGCGTCCAATAACTGTTAATTGATCGCATGATTGGCAATTGATCGGCTCCACAAAAAAACTAGTGTCCTTCACTACGCTAACCTAATTGTTGATATTATTTAAACAATTCATGTAACAATAATTATTAATAAAGAAATATTAATAATGATAATAACTGCGCAGGCCCGTCACCAGGTCATTTGAAAATAGGTAGGAGAGCAATAATTTGAATAAGGGCCCAGGTGTAATAGTAATTTTTTGCGAATAAATTAGACATATATTACTGTTTTAAATACATTAAATTAGCGATTCATTTGAATATATAGCGGCCCATAATTTTAGGCAACATTTATATAACCATATATATGTATAATTTTGATACATAATTATGATAGAAAATTTATAGAAAGGGCCGCCCCTTTGAAGATCATTTAAGCTTATTACAGTGGATCAGTGAGGTGAACTAAAATTATAAAGAGCCTACAATATTTAGGGAGCCCTTTCAAATCTGAAAGGGGACCACGATTTCCCTGTCATCGCCTGGTGACGGCCCTGCCTGCAATTTCTTTATGTGGCTATAATATATGTGAATTAGCATTATATTTATAATATATATACTATGCACAAATGTACATTACCCAAAACAAGGGAATTTTTCAAAGACCCCCTTAATTTGAGCAAGCGTACCCAATAGAAAGTTCTTGTATAATATCGTTAAGCGCGGTCTGTCACCTCCACCTCATGTAGGAAAAATATAATAAATTACTTTTAACCTTTTAAAGGTTAATTATAACGTTTGGTTTGAAATTAATGCGGGTTGTGGAAATTGATATATTTCATTCTAAATTTTCCAGAAACAAGAAGAAAATCTTACATAATTAGGATGTTTTGTAAATGTCCTTACCTAACGTTAGTGGATTACCTAGTCCTCAGTAGTTTTCCTTTTTAAAATAACGTTACGTAACGCAACTGCATATATTCCACGTTTTTGTAAACGAATTCTTGTAACTGGAACAGTCATTAGTTTTCTTTTTAAATAGTGTAACATAACGCAACCGCATATATATCCCCTACATTCGTTACGTTATTTGTAAATGGCCTTTAAATGTAACATGCGAACTGCTCATTTATAACTATAAAAATAAATGTATCTCAATGAATAAAATCGTCCAAAATCTGTTTAAAATATATATGGAGGATCTGGGTTGAATTAAAAAAATTCCAGCAATTATTCGAAACTTTAATTTATTACTATATATATAATACAGAACATTTTATAAACATTATCTAAGTACTATATATAGGTTATATTTAATTTCAAAGAAATTCTTCCAAATTAGTAACTATTTCACGAGGTATTCTTGAAAATGTCTGCGATTTCATAACAAAAGGAGACTAGATAGTATTAGTTTACTAACTACTCCGATATTAAATTAAAATTTTAATAAAATAACAGTTAAAATAAGTTGATTAGTGTTGAATTATAAATTGATTAATAGAGTTATAATAGGATATGACAACATGAAGTACGAGAACTATGAAAAAACATTTGTTATCTATAAATATGCTATGACATATATTGTTTAGTTTCTAAATATCAAGGTGTTTTTTGTCCGACTAAATATTTGTCAGTCTCCATCAAAGTTTCGTCGTATTTTTAGTAATTTTACTTATCAAATTTCACAGGAGTGTATATAAATTAGAATAGCTACATAAAAATTATCTCGAGCAAATTTTTTGAAATATCACATATATTAATGGTTCAGAGAAACCAAATTCCAATGGTGAAGCAATTAAAAAATTTTATGCAATCCATAAACAGTGAGGCTACAATTCTTGCGGTAATTCGGACTCGGTTGATACCTTGATCCACGACTTTAGTATTTTTATCCTGGAAGAGCATGAAAACCTTAATATTGACTATATCGAATACACTCCCCTTACTTTGGTATGTAGGGTTTTTTGTGAATTAAAATTTTAATATTTCGCATTATATGCTTTTCATTACATACATAATATGATTTTAAGTTTTAAAAATAAATAAACTTTTTTTGACAAAAATAAAATATCTTTATTACTCAATAACTCAATTTATGCTTATACACTTATTCAGGCAGAACATAAATATATTTCACCGTACATTATGTTGATAGTTTTCAGAGAGGTGCTATCACGCAAAAATAAAACTACTGTAAAATCATTATGACGAAACCGCATAGCAAATCTAATGAAAACAAAATAAAACGGGAAATAAAAATACATCACAATAACCTTTAGAACATTAGGTATAGTAGCAAAGAAGAAATTGTTACAATGAAAATAAAATCTCTGACTATAAAATTAATAATGCTATTAATCTACTTCTTCTATTTTGGGTCCTCTGTTTTTACCTCCTCTTGGAGCTGAATTATTCGGTGGTGTGGAAGAGGGAGCACAACCTGCACCACCTCCACAACCACCACCACCGCCTCCACCCTGATACATCTTAGTAATAATTGGATTGCAAATACCCTCCAATTCTTTCTGTTTGTATTCAAATTCTTCCTTATCTGCCATTTGATTAGAATCCAACCAGGTTATGAGCTCTTGACACTTGGAATTTATCGTTTTGATCTCTGATTCTGACAATTTTTCCTTCACATTGTTGTCTTCTAGTGTCTGTTTCATCGTGTAAACATAACTCTCCAAACTATTACGCGCGGAAACTCTCTGTTGCTGTATTTCATCTTCACCACGATACTTCTCGGCTTCGTTCACCATACGATCAATATCATCTTTGGACAATCGCCCTTTATCATTAGTAATTGTGATCTTATTCGACTTGCCAGTGCTCTTGTCCTGAGCAGACACGTTGAGAATACCGTTAGCGTCCACATCAAATGTCACCTCTATTTGAGGAACACCACGAGGAGCTGGTGGTATTCCACTTAACTCAAATTTTCCAAGCAGGTTATTATCCTTGGTCATGGCTCGTTCCCCTTCGAAAACTTGAATAAGCACGCCCGGCTGTTTGTCTGCGTAAGTGGTGAATATTTGAGTCTGTTTCGTGGGTATTGTCGTGTTACGCTTGATCAGCGCAGTCATAACACCACCGGCTGTCTCTAATCCCATCGAAAGAGGGGCTACATCGAGCAAGAGTAAATCCTGAACAACACTTGATTTGTCACCCGACAAAATTGCACCTTGAACAGCGGCACCATAGGCCACTGCTTCATCCGGATTTATCGATTTGTTCAATTCTTTACCATTGAAGAAATCCTGTAACAATTTTTGAACTTTGGGAATACGAGTTGACCCACCAACTAGAACAACTTCGTGAATAGAACTTTTGCTGATCTTAGCATCTGTCAGGGACTTTTCAACGGGAACAAGCGTAGACCTGAACAGATCAGCACAAAGTTCCTCGAAGCGAGCTCGGCTGAGCGATGTATAAAAGTCGATACCATCATACAAAGAGTCAATCTCAATGTTAGCCTGAGCAGTTGAACTAAGGGTCCGCTTAGCTCTCTCGCAAGCGGTTCTTAATCGTCGAGTAGCCCGTTTGTTCTGGGTCATGTCTTTCTTGTGTTTGCGCTTAAACTCCTGTAAAAAGTGGTCTACCAAACGATTGTCGAAATCTTCGCCACCCAAGTGTGTGTCTCCAGCAGTTGACTTCACTTCAAATACACCGTCATCAATAGTGAGTAAAGACACATCAAAGGTACCACCACCAAGATCAAAGATGATGATATTCTTTTCACTTCCATGCTTGTCTAAACCATAAGCAATGGCAGCGGCAGTGGGTTCATTAATGATACGGAGAACATTCATACCGGAAATGACTCCAGCATCTTTGGTGGCTTGACGTTGGCTATCATTGAAGTATGCTGGTACAGTAATAACTGCATCTGTAAGAGTTCCGCCCAAATAAGCTTCAGCTGTCTCCTTCATTTTAGTCAAAATCATTGAAGATATTTCTTCGGGGAAAAAAGACTTCCGTTCTCCTTTGTATTCAACTTCAATTTTGGGCTTTCCTCCATCGCTGATCACCTTGAATGGCCAATGTTTCATATCAGATTTAACACTCGCTTCATCGAATCTTCTTCCGATTAACCGCTTTGCATCTTCACAATTGGTAAACAATAGAAATAATGTGAATAATATAACGAAATAGTTGAAATTATAAAGTTAAAAAAGGTGTTAATATAAGTTATTAATACAGATAATTACCAAAGACAGTATTGGTCGGATTCATTGCGACCTGATTCTTGGCAGCATCTCCAATCAGTCGTTCGGTTTCTGTGAAGGCGACGTAGCTGGGCGTAGTTCGATTACCTTGATCATTGGCGATTATCTCAACCTTACCCCTTTGAAAGACACCCACACACGAATAGGTTGTACCTAGGTCGATACCAACCGCTGGTAACTTGGGCATCTGAAGGATCGGATTGAGAAAAGTGTTTAATTAAATAGTAATAAGTTCTATAAATTAATTTTAATATCTAATCTTGATAAGCTAAATAAAACCCCTCTAGAAAACATCTTTGAATTTTACGTAAATTATACATTTTTTGTTGGGGCAATAAACTTTTGACTCACCCTGTATATAAGTTCGCAATTTATTATATAATCTACAATAATATATTATATGAAAAACTTCAAATTGAAGGCCTACACAGCATACAGACACCAAAAGTATTTCAGTCTTTCAGTTTTTTGGACACCCCTCACATTTCCATGACTTAAATAAAGTACAAATCTGACAAGAATGAAGAGCAACAAATATTTCAAATTTGCAATATTATTATGCATTTGATGAAATTCATTCTTGAATATGTCTGTACTTGAACAGGATTAATTTGCATTTGTCTTAAAAATTAAAGACTTATTTTCGACTTTTTACGGACCTAAAAATGATTTCATATTTATGTCCATTTCAAAATATTTTTTCCAAATAATATATTGAAATGGATGTTTAAATATTGTAAGAAAACCAAAAACTCTCCCAGACGATCATTAACAGTGTGGATAAATATGTATGTGCACTATGTGGTTTGTCCAAGTTGTCAGCTTCATTCTATTATCTATTGTTATTCTTGAACCAATCACATAGCATATTTTTTTCTTCATATTTACTGTAATCTATTCACTTATATGTTATCTGTGTATGTAGTATTTCTTTACTATTTGGCTTTACTTCTCTGATGACTTCCATGAAACTATTGTTAGATGTATTAAATGTGTTCTACCAATGTGTTTTTCTTTTTAATTAAGCATTATTCATATGTTCATATACATACATAGAACAATAGAAGCATATACAAAACCATTATTATAATGTTTTTTTGACTAACTAACATAACTCACAAAAATGGAACATGCATTATTTGTCACAAACTAGGAAACTCCACTTTTAAAATAATAAAGAATGATGGTTGCTATGATTTGATAACATTACACCATGGGTTTATCTTAAAACATTTTATTAGGCAGTATACATATTAACTTGTAATATCAAACTATTTAGATTTGTGATTATAGCAATTTACATCCAAACAATATGAGTGGAAGAATGTAAATATTATCTGTAATGATCATTATAAGAAATTGCTTTATGAAGTGTATGGTTCAGTTACTGAAATATAGAATGTAAAATATAATAAATACAAGAAATAAAATTTTCAAGACTTAAAAATTATTTTTTAAGTCTTGACCCATACAAACCCTGTTGTAAATTCATGGTTCATAGATTAGTAGTTTATGAAAATGAGTTTTGGTACTGGGCCTCATGGCTATGCAGTTACCCGATACCCCTAAATATTTGCATAGGATATTTTTTGCTTATCTCAAACTTGTCAAAATTCAGGAGAGACACTTGATTTATGTGTGCGGATTGTGTCTGGGAGAGTGTTTCAGTGCAGCTCACTCTCTCTTTATAACAAACCCTCTATGTTATATTATATATTACTAGCTATGTTATATAATAACAATTCAGCTTTCTTTATTTCCTTTTTCTTACTTTTATTCTGATGATAAACAGACTTTGACAAGTGTCAACAAAATGAAAATAGAGTAATGATTGTGATACTATATATGTATTGTTAGAATGATCACAAACTGTTTATGAAACAAGAGACGTTTTCTTGTTTTATATTATCATATAAAGGTGTAAGTAACTAAGTGGGGATGCATCAACAGTACAATGTATCGTTTTATATATAAATTGTTTACAAACTTCTTCTAAAATATACTAGTCTACTCTAAAAAGCAATTTACTGTATAAAAATATTTACATGACGATTATAAAATACCATAAAAATACATTATGGTTAGTTTAGAGCGTATTATTTGCAAAAAAATCAATGAATAGAAAAAATGAGCAAATCAGAAATGTTTTTTTCAAATTTTACGCTAGCGTTTTTAAAACACCTGGTGCATGCATTGCACATGTTTGAAAAATAATGCCCATCCTCAAAGGATTAAACATCATTTAAATTGTATTTCATAGAGATTTAGAAATATATCATATACATTCTGTTATATAAGTTATTACATCTACTCATCTTATTAATATCTACATTATACTTAAATAATTCTGTATAAATGAGTATAATAGACATTCTCATAATAAATAAGTAATATAATGTGTAATCTGTTTTATTTTCAGTTTTAGTGGTTGAAACTAGATGGAATTAAAAGCACCAGAGAGCCGATTTCCTCATTAATAACTATATACTTTCTCTGAACCTTAAATGTTCAATGAATGCAAGGCATCAATATTTTTTGTTCTTTTTGGTTAAATATATTTAAATCATCTCTATTGATTTTGTTCATAATATAGACTACAATATATTTAGAATAAATAGTAGGTATAACTGTTATAGAATTATATTTTGTTGTATTTATTATATTATATATGTCAATTTGATTTATATAATAGATAGGAATTTTGCAGATTGTTTGAAAAAAATATGATATATATATAGACAAATATATGATATATAGATTAATTATGTTGACTGTATTTATGCCATAATTCCATTCACTAAATGAATATTTATATATAATATATATAACAAATTAATTAAAATTTTGATTTATAAACCAAAATATTTTGTTTATTTTTTTAGCATCTGAATGCTGTATATCATCAATCAAGCAATGTAAGTTTCATATTTAAGAAAAGCTTGTAAAGAATGTTATCAATTAATCAATGATGCAAAATTCAATGGTGACTTACATATCAATAAATAAAAAATTATTCTGAAATATTTTGTAGGTAATAAATTTTTTTGAATATTTAAAAAAATTTGTGAACTTTGATCCTCATTCATTTAAATCAGTTATTAAGACATATCCAGGGATTAGAATCACAGGGATTAGATCACAAAATCCGTGTACTATCTATTGTACCCTCCCAGCCAATCAGCCAATTTTTTTTGTATTTCACAGCCTTCTGAGAGCATATGTTTCCAAAATTACAGTTTTACCTTTTCCGAGTTTTGACACTTTTATGGGAATAACTTTGAATTTTCTACATAATCATAACAGGTATTTTTAAAATAAGCCTCCCCATCCCCCAATTATTTTTATTGCATATTTGAACAAGTTTCAAATCCGTGTAAATCTGCAAATCTACATAGGATTCTAATCCCGGCATATCCACAAATAATTTCAAAAGAAAAAATTGCAATTACAGGGAAATACAAAAAAAATATGGCCACACCAAGGTTGCCATGCTTTTTCAAAGATCAAATTCCCTGATTTTTTCCATGTTTTACCACAAGTAAATTGTTTGAAAAGGTCTACATTTATAACTGTAAGATGTTGCCAAAATCAGAAAAACTATTAATAAAAGTAAATAAACACTGTAAAGCTACTAAACATGACATTCTAATATAATAAAAAATAAAAATGTAGCTTACCTACTAAAAGACCAATATGTTGTCACTGTTTTTAAGGTAAAAAATACCTTAGCTTTTAATACATCAGCCATAATAAATGTATGAATGAATTAGAATTCACACAAAGTGTTAAACATATTTGAGATTATTTTGTATGAATAAATGTATGAATAAATTAGATTTCATTCCTAAAGAATAACCTTAAAAAATGTTATGGTTATTTTTTTTACCTAGAATGCATATAAAGGGGTGTTTAAAATATTTAATATATAAAATATTAAATTTCATGACCTTATGAAATTCTCCAGAAATATTTATAAATTCCCTGACTTTTTGCTTTATATCTAAATTCTATGACTTTTCCCTGACTGGTGGCAACCCTGTATTCATCATGAAGTTTGTCAAAATTGTATTCCACTTCTGCATTACCTTGGAAATGGTAAAGCAGGGGGTAGTTTCTCGAAACTCTCATAGGCGTAAGTCATAAACTTTCCAGAGGGCGCATTTCTCAAAACTTGCACTAACTTACGCATGGACTAAAAATAGCAACACGCTGGTAATTCGCTACTTTCAGGCAAAAGAGTGTTTCTCGAAGCTATTGCAGGTTGCAGATATGTCATCTTGTGTTCTAAATATAGTACAAAGCTGGTAACTATTTACGAGTGGTTCAAAGCAGTCTTAAGTGCTTTTTATTTTTTAATTTTGTGTTAATCCTCCCATCTATTTAACAATAAGTAAAACACTTAATGGGTTTATAATGATTTATTTTCTTTTGAATTATAACATAATAAATTTAGTTTTAAAAAGCTGTTAAATTTAATTATAAAATATAGCCTAATTTTAAATTAGAACTTATTTTTTTAATAAAATTCGTTTGGTTGTTTTGTGATTCTTTTTATTAAGGTATTTATTTATTGAGAATCCTTCTCATTTATATAACTTTTAACACATATAGATCCATAAACTTTAAAAAAGTTGTTAAAATCTATTTTTTAAATAGCCTAAAACTCTAAGATCAACTTAAAAATCAAGGCTATCTATATAGACATGCTACAAAATCATCTTATTAATTAAAAACAATCAAAGCGTATACTATTAGGTATAATATTTTCTATTTTAATAATTTTGAAGCACATTTATACAAGCAGAAATATAAACAATTAATGTAACAAAAGTTCCAGTCGCTTAGCCTTGATCTCCAACTGCTTCTCCTCAATCAACAGACAACTCTCCTTGCATCGCAGTCTTGCCTTCTCCACTTGTAGCCTCTCCTCCTCCAGCTCTAAGAAAGTGTCTGTCTTTATTTTTCGTTTTTTGCAGTGGGCACCATAATTAGGATCTCAGCAGGTAATTGTGATGACGAAGTGTCCTGCAGCGAGTCAACTCCTCCAGACATGCCTTCAGCTCAAAATTAAACAAAATAGGTTCCACTCTATAAATGTTCAAGCTGGTGTGATCACAGTATGAAATTCATCAATGTTGTTGTCAGATGGCCCAGCTCAACTCACAACAGCTTTATATGGAACAACTGTGCGCTTTTTCAATATTTTTCCAATGGGGAATTTCCAGACAATTGTTTGATAGGAGACAGTAGTTATCCACTTCGGCCATGGTTACTAACTCCAATTTTGGATCCAGTTGGCAATGGTCAGCGAAATTAAAACAGATGCTTGAAAAGAACTAGATGCCTAATTGAGTGTGCTTTTGGCATATTGAAATCTCACTTCTGATGTCTTGACAAATCTGGGGAACTCTGCAATTTTCATAGGAAAAAGTTTGTAACATCATATCTGCTTGCATTGGGCTTCATAATATTGCAATTGATCATCAAGTACCCAATCTGGAGATCCTTCCGCAAGATGTAGAGGAGGCGAACAATCTTCTAGTTCCTGGCAAAAATCACGCTGCTGGAGATGATCTTATTAATATTTTTTTCGGATGAGTTATAATTTATGTTTAATACATTTGCTCAGTTGTTTTGTGATTATGTTAAAGTAATCGTTCTTGTCATTCTCATTCTTATCATTTTCATCAATTATATTACTGTTTTAACAATTACAATATTTAATATAGATTCT
>JAUZNC010024477.1:0-10370 GCA_034780395.1 Vannuccia rotundouncinata | reverse complement strand
AATAAGTTTGCAAGACAGGCTGTTTGTTACTTTCTAGTTTAGTTATTATAATATTGATTAAGTGAAATTTATGTTTAATATTTTAAAATTATTATTTTAATCCAAAAATAATCAAGTAATAACATTTACAAAAGCGTCTGATTATAAATTTAGACCAGAAAAAAATCAAATACTAATTAAATATTAAACAATGAAAGCTAAACAGAGTAGCTGTAATCATTAAAAATAATATTGATACAGAGCAAGGTGTCTATAAAGCCGTACTGATAATCTGTCATACCGTCATGAGTCCCTCGACCAGCTCAACCCCTTCTTTGTTCATGAGTGATCGATAGGGATAGACACGACTGAGGAGCATGCTGTCGGGCAGGTCAGGGCAGTCATTCTAAGGAGGTCAAATTGAGGTTATCAGAAGATCAACTTTTATACAGCAATTAAATTGTACAATATATGATTGTATGGAGCATCTAATATAACAAAATTTGCCAGAGAGGCACATAATACAAATATTAAGATAAAATACAATAAATGAAGTAAAATACAAAACATTCTCTTTTAGACATTAAATTAAAATTAATTTTCAGACAAAAACAAAAGAAAGTTAATTGTGTTGTAGGTATTAAATATTGGTGTGCGTAATTAATATTTTTAATTATTACTCTTATCTAATTGAAAAAACTTTCATATTATAGCCTTTCTACAAAGACTTCTGAGATGTGGTCACCAACGCACCAGTATTTTAAAGACTAGGTCAAGTTGGTCCACAGGGAAGTCCGGAATACCGAGCATCTTAGACTCGTCGGTTTGAATGGCGTGCGCGAAGGATACAAGACGCATCAGCCTGCATGACAAGTTATCAATAGTTCAACTGCGATATTCGTGAATAAAATATGTTGAAATGAATGTTTGTAATATAAAAAAACTACCTACAACAATAATAACAGTAATGTGTTTAGATCCTTTTTAAAATTTAAATCTATAAAACCAAAATTATAATTAAAATATTAATATCGAAAGTTAAGTGAATTTTTTGAGACATTGTTTATTTGATTAACATGTCAGTAAAAAATAAAACATGGCTGTGTAAATGTAGATAAGATGATATTGTGATAGTTATTATCAGAAAATACCTTTGAGGTTCCACATTGCCATATTTCTCTTGAAAACCAGAAAGCGTTTCCTGAAAGATGTGATGAACAATTTACACTCTATTAAAAAATACAACAATTTAAATCAAATGCATACATAACATTGAGGGTAAAAGAGAGAAAACATGCTAATAAGAATTTTAGAACATTACAGGGTGTCAACTCTAACCCAAAGCTACTTCATTCTCTTCATCTGCCCTTCCTCAGATTCCATCTTTTCTTGAAGACACACATTCTCAACTTCGGACGGCTATTCCAGCGGCATGATTTTCAGACTCACATTGCCGTTTGTGATGCTTCAGGCACAGTTTGTGTTAGTAACTGGGATTCAACCAAGAAGCTTTTAATTTGAACTTTATTTCCAGGATTATCAAGAATTCTTGGGGTAGAGGACATCCCGTTAACAACTAGGTCGCTTGTAAAACTATTAGAAATCAAACATGGATCTCGTGAATAATTCTAGTAACTAATTTTTGTGCAGAACAATAGTAAACAGGTTCTAAACAACAGGACTATTTTGGCCCCACCTCATAGGATGTTGTACTCGTATCTCTGGCCTGAAAGCGTGATCTTAGCGGCGGGTCGAGTGGGTTACCCCGAAAACGAGGCACTGGGAGGCCGAGAGCGATCACCCGAAACTGGTCGTTGCATCGAATCAGTTTCCAGTCTGAAAGCTGTTGAGGACTGTATCTGGAGTTGGTGAAGCAAAGAAGGTCTTGTGAGTGGAAGAGAGTTTAATAAAAGGTGTCCATCTTAACTACATATTTAAAGGTCGTCTGCACTTACTTCTCAAGGAGTTTATCAAATCTTGGTGCCGCCATGAGAAAGCGACCGTCCTCCAGCTGCATCTCTCTGTTCTCGAGTAAGTTATTGAGGACAGGAAGCACGTTCCGTTCGGCCTTCTCGATCCCCTCCAACACCAAGACACGGCCATGCAAGGCAGCTCTCACGGCGCTCTGAAGAGGAACAACAATACGGGAAGATATTGAAGCCTTGCTTTATGGACTTGACAATAACTTACAGGTCAGTAAATTTTCGATAAATTATCTCACTAACTAATAAAACTGCGAAATTAAAAACGCATTGTATTTTTATTGAAAGCCGGCAGCTTTGAATTGATTCCCAAAAAATATAATAAGCTTACCTGGTTCATATATATAGCAGAACCTTTGACAATTTCACGGCGTTGTTTTAAATCACTTTCGGTTGTATCTCTTGACAACGAAATATATTCGACTTCTCTCTTCGTCAGTTCCTGTTAGGGAAAAGTTTGTTGAATATTAAGAATTAATAAAAAATTAAAAACTACACTTGAAGATAGTATAATAAATAATGAACTCAACGCACTAGGTACATCATTGCCAGTGATCGACGGAAGGATCCGGGAGGTCCGATCAGGAAGATGTCTTGACCAAGATTGTCCTTAAATTAAAGGAAATTGTATTTGTTCCGAAATCTTTAATGAGTAGTTTTAAATAATGTTCATTTTCCAATAAATAAAGACTACATAATTTATATATTTTAAAATTTTATTTTTGAGTTTAAAAAATTAAATAATCTATATAGCAACTTTGAAAGTGCTAAAACGTTACCAATTTCTGTTAATATTATTTTTGCTTTTGCAATTTTCATTTTAAGTTCCGCATAATTATATTTTCATTTTAAGTGGAATCAAACCTTTTGCATCATCCATTTTAGGTGTCGAAGAACAGTTTGTGAGGGATTGCTTAACACTGGAATAACAAGACATATATTTTAATATCAGCAAAAACTAATTTTAATGGTTGTTAATAAATTTTTTTGTTAATTAGTTGATTCGGGAAATTAATATAACTTTTATTTAATATACAATTTTTTAAATAAACAAAATTCTGGTTCTTACAGTAGTTTTTAGGTACAAATTCCGGATTGGAAGGGGCCTTTATTTTACGACTGACATTTCCTATTTTCACTGTAGTTATATCTGAAAAACAAAATTATCAATAGTATTAAGAATATTATATTATAATATATAATGTATAAAATTGTAATTGTAAATTCATAAAAATATTTATATATACATTCAAAAATATATATTTATATAAACATTCAAATATTATCTTTAGCAATCAAATGTCATGGAAATAAAACTTAAACAAATAGCAGCATTCCATGTCTGCTCTGCACTACAGATTATACCCTTTTTAAGTGGTCCTAGCATGCAATTTGTCTCATTTTGCAACAAACCTTAAATTTCATTTAATGGCTACTTAGTTTTAAACATAGAAGTCAAAATTTTAATCCAAAATGACAGACTTTATTTATATGATTAAATGGTAGATTACAATACAATAGAAGAATATAGTAGAATATTAAAATAGAATACAAAAAAATTAAATACAGCACTTAGATTAGATTACATCAGATTAACATATATAAAATAAATTCAAATGAAAAGTTCATTTCAGTTCCTCCTCCTTGTTGAAGGCAGATCAAAGATAGAATGCTGATTGAACACAGTGGATACCATCCTCTCAGTATTTTTTTGCAAGCAACTTCTCTTTCTCCTTTCAAAGGTCCTCTAGACGTTGATCAGCCACAATGGCTTGTGTCTGGGCCTCTTCATCCATCTTCTAGTTATTCATTTCATGCTTTCTACAAATCAAAGGACTGCTATTTTTTTATATCCAGAAATTCCACAACCTTTTCAAATGGTTCCTTCATGGGCCAAGACAATTTGAACACATAATACAATTGATTAACTGTGTCCTCCACATCTACAAGGTTGATGGCTGCCACTGCATAATGAGCCGCATTATGAATGTGGTGCAAGATACAGCCACCAATATCTAGAAGGTCCCCTCCTGCTCCCACATTATCTTTAACCTCACAATAACGCCACTTTTCCCACCTATGGAATAGAGGAGATATACAACATAAACAGTGATAATTCATGGCTGTTAATATAATTCATACTCAATTAAATGTAAAATAATTACAGAATTCAACTCAACTCACATTTTAGATGCTGGAGCCATGACTTTTTATAATTGTAATACCACTTTTTACAAAAAGGCAAAACTTACACCAAATGCATTTAGTCATTAATAATGAATCCTTAGACACATCTCACAAACACATGTTCTTAATTATATCTTCATTATTATCCCCTCTTTTTCAACCAGATGGGGTCCCATACAATAGGCTTTTTAGCTATTATCATGGTTGCTGTCAATTATTTGGAAATATGTAATAAATATAATAGCTATATTGAATATTTTAGATTGAATTAAGTTTTGAAGGAAAGTATTTATTATAATTATTAAAGTGGTAGGTAACTAATATTGGTTTACATCTTTATAAGTTTAATAATAATCTGTTAAATAATGATTAAAAATAAACATAATAAATAACACTTACTTCTAATAAATTATTAGTCAATCCTTAAGTCCACTTGACTGCTCTAAGTTAGACAAAATGATAGCAAGTGTATATATAAATATACCCTTGACATTAACTTTATCAACAGTATTATAAAATCCAGATTTTTAATTATGTTATCTGCATTTTATTCACTTAAATATTATAGTTACATTCAGCAGAAAATAACAAAAAAATCAATATATAAATTAGTGAAATAGACAATGAAAAGTTGTAACAACTTATTGCATAGGAAAGATGCAGAAAATATAAGCTAACCAGAATCAACTTGATAGCAATGGTAATACTCTTTTTAAAAACACTGAAGAAAAGACAATTTATGACAGACTGAGGTCACATTATATTTAAATGTAAAAATTAGTAATACCAACTCTAAAATCAGCAGTAATAGTTAGGTACAGTGTTTGCTTATTTTGGAGGTTCAATTTCTACATTCTACTTTTATGTTTTTGTTTCTAATTTTTGCAGGTTAAACATAATTCCAAAATCAATATAATTTACAGCCTGATTCTAAACGATTGCCTAAATCCTTCTAGGGCTACATGGACCATAACAATTAATGGTGAAGCTATATTAAAAAAAACTAATATTTACTATATTAATTCTGATTTTGTATAAGAATATGAAATCTAAAGCTATTAAAATTTATTATAACGTAATCATAATATATTAATAAAATGGTATATATAAAAATAAATATACTTACCATCAGTAATGGAATTTCCCACTGATGAAGAATATTTGCAAAAAGAATATCCTAAATTTAGCTCATTACTTTTCAAAATGTGAGTTAAATTTTGAATTCGATAAGAAGATTTTAAGATATTCAACTTTCCCCATGACATATCTAATAAAATATATAATTAAACTGAATGTTTATTAGAAATAGTGTTATTTATGTAAACGAAGTACGATGACAATATTTCATCATGAAATTTTGTAAAAATATTTTTTTATAGGCTTATATATTGATCTGCTATCATTAAAAATTTTTAATAATAATTTATTATATTAAAAATATCAAAACATATTTTTTTGTTATTTTTTTTTAATTTTTGAATGTGTGTGATATGTTACAACAAATTTATATTCACAATAATTATATAAAAATATCCCTAAAATATTATTGTATTATTTCATTGAAATTATTAAATTTAGCGCTTTAATATATTTTAAGAAATATTTATTTACATTTTGTATAATTGATCATAGAAATTTATACATATTTTTGGGTTTCTCCAGTGCAGTGATATACAAAAGAGTAAATTTATAAAGTAACATGCTTTATAGTTTACTATGCTTAAGATAAACTTCCTGAACAAAGTAGATTATGATAGACAATAATTCAGATATAATTATGTAGAAATGACGGCAAAATGTCCTCATAAATAATTAATACATTACAATTTATGAGCAACAAAAGAGGTTGGAATCGTTTATAAAATACAGATTATTGGTCGACTAACAGGTCAACCAATAATCTGTTCTTAGAAAAATCTTAATTATACAGGGTATAAAATAAATGTACTATAAAATAAAACAGAGATCATATTCACTAATAATGCTAGCTTTCATTATAAAAAGCTAAAAATTACACAAGGTTATTATTTAATTATTAGAAAAATAGGTATAAAATAGATACATCTGCGTGTGATATGTAAATATTTGGCAAAAATTTATCTGTAGGTATTTTAATTAAAGATTAAAAGCATTAATGTTAAACATCATTAACATCAAAATTAATCGTCCTTTTCCCACTGAGAGATCAAATTTTGAATAGAAAAAACAGGAGTCCCGATTTCGATTGTAATCTTTTTAGTAGCTGTTTTCTTAATGTCCACTTCATCCTGCTCAGAATCAAACCATTCAAATTCTTCTTGCTCGTCATCTTGTGCAATGACACACATTAGTTCCCGTTGTCTAGCGCAGCAATTGGGGTATCTTAAAACGCAGGATATATCAGCAGTAGCCGTTATACTTTGCGCGATACAATGTTTTAAGTGGCTTTTAAGAGAACGGACGAGACAAAAGCTTTTACGAGACAAGAGCTCTGTTTGAACACTAGGGCAACAAAGATCGTAAGGGATTTTGGCGAATTTTTGAATACATTCGGAGGCTAGATGCATTAACAGAGGTGCCTGCTTATTTGCAGCTACAATGCCCAAAGTTCCATCGCCTTATCATCTTGTGAAAGAAAAACGGTTTCAAATAATTTGTGAATCCGCATAAACTGTAAATTCGATTAATGTAAACGAAACAATGTGCTTTAAAAATATAATAAAGATTAAACAACATAACTATCTTTCTCTATATGCAACTTTTACAGGAATGTTTTGTGACGTCACAATTTTGGAAACCCCTCAACCCTTCCATCACGCTTTGTCACGCGTACATTATTTATTACAATGTATATTTTTGTAAAATCAATTTTTTTTGTCATTACTAACGTTTTAGCAGAAATATTTATATTATTTTATTTTAAAGCTGCAAGCTTGATATATACAAATTCCATAAGATAAGTATTGTATTTGGTGTAAATCTAGAAAATGTTAGCGTCGCGCGGTCTAATAACAAAAATTGATTCCTAATTCCTAAAAGTCACCTTTTATTTTTACACAGTTCATAATCCAAGCTTTGAAAACATATGGCATGAAAATTATACACCGATAGATAGATAAAGGTTCAAAGAAATGATTAAAATGGATTAGTTTCCTTGAATTTTAAATCTACTTACCTATTAAATATATATTGAGTTTCCACAGAAATCACTGTAATCAGACGGACGTTTGATACATATGTACAGTGAAAAAATAATTAATTAATCATTTTATAATTATGATACTAAGTCATTGTTGATGGATAAATGTTTAGAATTCATTTAAATACACAGATTAAGCAATGCTACAGCGATGTAAATGTACAAGGGAGGCAATGTTGACCACAATTTGTAATCAGACCGATGCCTCTGATTCATTTTAAAGATTAGAAATAATATTGGGACGGTGATTGAAAATTAAATAGGCACAATAAAATACTCCTGATATTTGAATATTTATTAACTAACGTATTTAAGAGGTATACCCTATTGTATTCGTTCATTATTTCACAACATGTAATCAGACCGACAATTCATAAATAAATATTCGTAATCCACGCATTTGAAAAGCCTTATATGATGACTTTTATTGAAAATATTCTAATATAAATACAAAACGTAAAAATATACACTTGAAAAATGGAAATGCCCAAATATACACATGCAAACATTCTAATCCTATGCGATTGGGTGAAATATTAAACATTTTACTAATTCTGCTCATATATCATATAAATTACAATTTTTATTCATTGTAACATATATTATTAAAATAAATAAAAGAATATATTTATATTAGCCTACACACAAATGCTGATTGTGAAAAGTATTATTATGAAATAATCGTAGCTGCTACATTAGTTTGCAGTAGAGCTACGGATTTCCGTACAGGGAGTTTTCCTCTAATTAAATTAAAATGTTATTCAATACACAAATGGACAAATAAAATAGATTCTTATGTATTTTACGATAAAGTCACCCTGAAAATAATTACGCTTTGTAATTTTCCGAATAAGTCAATGTATATTAATTTTACGAAATTCATAGTTCTAACAAAAAATTATGCAAAAATGATATCTATATGATTAATACAACGTATTTCAATGTTAGATATTTATAAATGCCACAATACTAAATGGGATTATAAAAAGCATTAATGGTTAGTGGAAAATTAAGAAAATTAAGAAAATTCAAAATAAATTGTCTTCTTTCTGTCAATATGGTCAATAACTACATATCCAATGCAACAAAAAAATGGATGCAAGATAAATTTTCTCAATATTAGGAAGATTTCTCTTAATAATTCGGGAAAAATTAGGACACAACATATATGTAACGCAACTATTGCTATTATACAAATTAATTGTTGTTTAGAACTATTTGTTATATACTCAGTGACATGAAAAATTGATTAATGTTGATAACAACGGAGTCTATAGTGAAATTGACAATGTTTGGTTTTCATTTTTAAAACAAATAAATGTGAAACTGACTTGAATACAGACATCTGTTTGTTTAACTATCTGATGTCGTCTTTTACTGTAAATTGTTTTTCTGTAGTAGATTTAATTAAGCGAGACTGCAAGAATTAGACAGTATTATATGTTTGAATACAAAGTTTGTATTAATAATATTATAACAATACTAATAAAACTGTATCAACATTTAATTAATATATGATCGCGTGTTAAATATTTGGCACAACAATTGAATATATTATGGAATATTTAAAATAGCTATTGTACTCACTTACACAAAAGTTTTTGACAATATTTTATTCATTATAAATAAAAGTAGGATAAGAGGAGTATTAAAATTTTGTTTATACTAAACAAATAAATTAATGAGACAGACAAATAATAATCTTATTTATAAGTTTTTTTCAATCTTTTACATTCTCAGAATTGTTTGGTGTATTCTAATATCTTTGAATTTTAAACTTCCAAGATAGCTTGCAATAGTTGTGTTGGCTTACTTTTGTTTATAGAAGTATCTTATTATATGTCTTTATTTATATTTTACTTAAATTTGAAATTTTAATATTTACCTCTATGACATATTCAATTTTTACGAAAAAATCAAGAAATAAAATTCAGAATGAGAGGAATTCGAGTTTGATACAGAATTATAAGTTGGTCGTCAGTAAGAGGAATTATTTCTGACTAAGTAATGATCTTCACACAAATTAAATTATTCTGCTGCTGTATTGTCTAATAGTGGGGTTTTATGGAGAAGTTTACTTTTCAGTAATAATTTGAAGGTTTAAGTGTCAAGTTCGAGTTTGGTTCGAGTATCAAGCAGTCAGATAAAAAAATCAAAATGACTGTCAAAATCCAAAGATTGCTGCCAATTTATTTTCACTTTACGCTTCATAACTTTTGTTCTGTTAAACATAGAATGTTGATTTCGGTCTTTATACATTGGTTTGCAAGTATTAATAATTGAATTAAATTATTAGAGCATAACAAATTATCTTAAAATGAGAATATATATTACTTACAAGTAAATGCTTACACAATTGCTTCAATAAAATTCTTGAACAATGTATTCTAAAAAAAAATGGCTAACAAATTAACCAAGGCAGCCATCATTAAACATGTTAGTATTGGAAATTGTTCTAGTCCAGCTACTTCTCGCATGTTCACTTGCATTGACTTGTGAACTTCTACTTTGTCCTCACTCACTTGCACCGAGAGAAGATTATAAGGAAATTGCACTTCACATCCGGGTGGAACACATCCTTGGCGAGTGGCAGCGTGGTCCAAATGAGAAGTAATTTTCCGTCTTCATTCCTTCCACACATGGTTATTTGGGTTGTTGACCGGCATCATGGAAATGTCGGCTGTTATCCATATGCCCACTTGGAAGACACTAATCCATTTGAAATGCTGATCCAAGGCATCCTTTGTTTTGGGAATTCTCTCCTTGTCCTTGCCATCTGTGAGAACAACCTCATTCGGACTTGATCAACATCAGTGTCGTTTGATTCATTTGAGTACAGCGAACAGTTTGTGACCACTTCTTTCAACCTTGGTAATGTTTGGAATGGAGTGTCGACAATAGTTGCAAATTGCTCCATAAGGGATAATACTTCGTGCGTTAATGTGCAGCAGGATCTGTTACTCGTGAACTTGAGGGTGTCTGATCCAAGTGAATGTGTGAAAAAGAGCCATGGCCTTTCACGTTGTTGGGCCAAGGTTGTGGCG
>JAUZNC010024466.1:8864-23171 GCA_034780395.1 Vannuccia rotundouncinata | reverse complement strand
GCTGGGTGTCACAATTGATTCTTGTCTTTATAAAGGTGCTGGGTGTCACAATTGATTCCTGTCTTTATAAAGGTGCTTGGTGTCACATTTGATTCCTGTCTTTATAAAGGTGCTTGGTGTCACAATTGATTCCAGTCTTAGGTGGACACCTCTGTGAGCAAGGCTGCGAGCAAAGCTTATGCTGCTCTGAAACAAATCAAAATAGCAACAAAACTATTACCCTTACAAGATTCCAAGTTGACAAAGGATCTCGATCTCCCGAACTTGAAATACTGTCAAACTACTTTGGGGAGGCAATCGAAGAGACAAAGAAGTAATTCGGCACACAAGGTATTGGAATGGAAGTCGTGGGAGGATTTACGCATAAAATTTGGCGAAACGAATATCCTGGATACCTCCAAGGGTGTCTACCTGGAAATAAATTTGGAGAAGAACAGACTGCAAACAGATCACAAGATGTGGTCAGGCTGGCAAATTGAGGGAGGTGAGGTCCAGGTTGAAGGTCTGAGCCATGGCATTTCGAGTTTGGGGATCAAAAAGTTACAATAAACTTCTTACATTTATATACATATATGAGTACTCTTCTATATACTTAATAATGTATAGGTATAATACTCTTTATTAACATGTTCTATAATATACAAAATTATATGTTTTACGCATTGAGCAAATAAATACTATACAAATAAATATTCCAGATTAGTATTTATTGTAAATAACTTTTATAAATCTACTTTATAATGTTTACATATAATTAAACTTTATAGCTGCATCGTCTTCTTCAACACCGCAAAGTTTTTGATTTCTATTTTAGTTTTCTCATTAAAAGCAAAGCTGTTTATTTTCTATTTTAAGTAGTTGGGCTAATCTATATTTCCATTAGTATATAATGTCGGCAATTATCGGCATTGTTGTGTTTCTTAAAACTTAAATGAAAAACAATAACCCTCATTAGATGTAATGAACACCTTATTGAAATAAGTCTTAAAAGACAAAATATTCTTAGTTTTTCAACATCAAACGGATAAAATACATTTGATACCGATTGTAGATCTCTTTTAAGTAGAATATTTCTTAAGTATTTTTGAATATGATATTATTAACATATAAAAGATTTATACAATTTTATATATTATATAAGGCATAGTTAAATTGGAATTTTACCAAATTGCTAAATGTCTTTTAGCTTATTCACAAAAGAATTTATAAACTGAACCTTTGAGCTCATTAAAAAAATAAATTTTGACTAGAAATTAAAATATATTCAAGATGTTATAGCACATTATTCTTTTATTTGTGATTTTCTGTTGTACACATTTTTCCCATTATAATTAATAATAATAAACATATTTTTGTTGAAACATTCAGATCATATTGTATATTTATTTATCATATATATGTATTTGTTCATATGGTCCATTCTTCATTTGTCCGGGTTATCGTCAGACATTATAAATTTATTAGATATCTAATACCATCTTCAACACAAAACCCATTGATTATAAATTATTTTAGTTCGCATTTTAATTCAATAACTGCTATGAGCGTAACATTTTATCTGCTGACTAACTTAAAGTATAGCCTTTTTAATTGTTAGCCCCATAAAACTTTAGTTACTATACAACAATTGGTACTTGAGACCTCGATCCTTTCTTTCGTCTTCAGATAATTTCCCATGTTGCTCTAAAGATTATCTATTTATCTCTTCTAGGTTAAAGTTATTCAAAGTCGATTTACTTTGCGTATTAATTTGAAACTGTTCAATTGCCTATTTCAATTTATTTTATTCAATAGCTTTAAAATGATAGCTCTAACAAAATAGGTTGGTGATGTCGTATAATACCTCCTGCTAAGTTCTTCTGTGGACTTGGTCAACCTATGTTACCTATTAGAATTAAAATCTTTAGTCAATAATTTAAAAGCTCTCAATGCAGCCATAATTACAGTCTTTCAATTTAGTTAAATGATGATTATCCACTTCAATTGTAAATTATACCCACGGTTTGGAAATTTAACAGGTTGTTATGTTGTCAATATAATATTTTAAAAACGATTTTATCAAACAGAACGCTAATCATATATAGTTATAAAATGCAAAGAGATTACCAGTGTACCTGGAAAAGAAAACTTAATTAAGTAGAGTGTTTGATTTGTTGCATATTTAATGTCTTACCATACAAAATGAATTTCAAATATTGTTTTGATGTTGTGAAGAAAATAGGTAATCCCCATTTAAATTGACATAAAAAAATAAAAAAGGTTACTTTGAAATTTAAATAAATTGGATTTAATATATATATTGTATTTATAATATCTTTAAAAAATTCACATTATTCGCACTTTAAAAATATTTTATAGAATTGTTAGAAACAGTTATCGAAAGCATAAAGACAATAAATATATCTAACGATTTACCACTTCACATTTAGCTTCCTCATTCAATTAATTAATGGTTATTTCAATTATCTGTGGAGTCGGTTGACACACGTTAATCAAAAGAATGTCACTATAGAAGATATATTTAAAAGACATCCGTTTTCGATGCGGTCGCTGTCTTAATATTTTCATTACTTCGTATGTATAATTTTCTCATGTAATAATCAATTTTTACATTTACAATGTATTTACTATAGATCCGTGGATTGTAAGTTAATAATTTAACTACCATTTGTGAGAAATATTATATAAAATGACAGTTCTTGTAGTTTTATTCTACATTTTCCATAAATAAGAATACTAAATATTATATATTAAAAGTTGAAAATGTTTGTTTAATTTTATTCATTTCGAATAAACTTTATTATTTAATTTCACGTGATAAAATTATTACAAATAATTTTTCTATGTTTATTAAAAATAAATTTTATAGGTTTCTTTGTAAACTCTTACGTCGATATAATCACATTGAAATATATATATTCCAAATTTCTTCCTTTTCCCAGAAATAACATTTTTTATTTCCGTCTCTAAGCTAATACCGTACTTATAAGCAACCAATTAAAAAAACTTAAAAAGATTAAAGTATAAATTAATGAACTCTATTCAAAACAACAATTGATGTTTTATAGAAAAACACTCCTTTTTCCATAAACTATGTTTGACTCTGCAATTTTCTATGTACCTACTGTATTGTTTTGTTGGACAGCCTACATTTCGAATTGCAATATTAATATCGTTTTATGTCGATAAATTTGAAGATGGTTTCCAAAATAATTGATTTTGATTTATTTCACGTAAAAGTTTTGGATGGGGAGTGGGATTATACTTATAGAATGGAACACCAAAAGTATAACATTAGAAGTCAACTTTCACGACTGCAAGCCCCACTGTACGTCTTTATTTTGACAGAATTAACCATCATTTTGGGTCAAACTGTGCACTAGTTTTTATAGTTTCAAAATATTAGATTATTCAATCTACCAATACTCAACGCTTTATACCTGAAACTCTAAATACCCATAGGTTACCTGAAACTCTAAAAATATTCACGTATATTAATGCCCCATACACACCAATATTGTGTTAAAAAATCATAGCATTACAAAGTTACAGCCTTTCCAATTGTGGTGTTTGGAAAGATTCCTTCCCTTTTCACAACCCCAATAAGTACTTGAAAGCAAGGACAAATTTTATCATATATTGGTCATGTGCGTTGTACTTAGAATCTTGAAAGTTTCAAACGATATGACTAGGAGAGGTTGTGAATGAGGAAAGGACGAAAAACATAAAAATTTAACCTCAAATTACACAATATATTTCCGTGATATTAAAATAATAAATTAAATTTATATTTTAAGTTATATAATATGAATTGATATAAGATATCATTATCTATTTATATATAATAGTTTTACAATCTATTTCATTTTAAAAAGATTTCTGTTCAAGAGCTAACAATATAGCTTCAAGGAAAAAAACTATATTATCATTTTTCAAACTGAAAATTTGGTTTTTCATGAAATGTTAAACTTTGTACAAGGACAATGACAAATTTTTAATAATTATCCCATTATTTTTCAATACGAGTATAATTCGTCTCGACATTTAAATTATTAATTAAGTTAATTTCCATTCAGAGCTAAGAATTATACCTAGGACATTTAATCAATACTTATCTGCAGTATTGTACATTTCCAAAACTCTTCATAAATTCATAAAGTTCTAAATAATAACGTAATTATAGTAATGATGAAAACTTTAAAACTAAAAAAGGTTTTTATTTAGTTTGCAAAATGTTAATTATACATTAAACGATATATTTACCATATAGTGGAACTGAAACATGTTTATATACAGATGATTTCAAATTGTTAATTTATTTTTTCTTTCCTTGAAGCCTTGTTGTTAGTTTTTAAACACAAATTATTTTTAGAACAAATTAAGCTAACATTTGTTTTTTATTTAATTTATTTTAAGATTTGAGCTAATTAAATACCCACTTTTATAATTACGACCTGATAATAATATATGCTTATATTGATGCTCCTTCAATATTGTATATCCGTCCAGAAAGCGGCGACGGCCTTAGAGGAAGCTACCGAGAAGTGGGAAGTGGAGAACAATGAATTCGTTGGTGCTGGCCATGAATTGAGTCATCTTCTAATGGAAATGTTACAATATACGGTTGGTGAAGGACCTCTCAAGGTATGTTTGGGTCTTAGAACAACTGAAATTCAATGTTTAACTATGATAAATTGTAATTTATAATTTGAATTGCCATAAACGAAGCATCAAGTGGTACATCAAACGTATAAAATTATCGGAACTTCGTTTTATAGATCATTATGAAACAGGGACATCATTGTATTCAATTGGTATCGAAGACACTATTTTAAAACATTGATTAATTACGTTATTTACAAGCTTTCCCTAAATAAAAAGACTCACATAGCTTGATTTAAAATAATGATAAATGATAATACATTGTCCGTACGCACCAATCTTTAGGCTGATGCGGTACGTGTCACCAGCAGTACCCTGTTTATACGATAATGTAGAGAAAACAATAATGCAATGAAGTAACCGTGAAATAGATATTGCATTTTTTTCAAGAGACGTAATTGATTTTTTGCTACCATTCCAACAATTAAATAATAAAAATGTATTAAATTACGAATAGTTGTTTCGTCTGTAACTAAATTACATTATGATTATAATCTCGTTTTGGAGTTTGTTGAAAGCATAATTTGATACATCCTTAATTTGTAATTCGGTGCTTTTTTGTTCTCTAGACACGCACTGAGGTATTTAAAGCGGCTAAACAAGTTTCTAAGAATGGATCTAAACTCTTCCAGTTTGCCAGTGTACTGGCGGACCACTGTCAGTGTAAAAGGTAACAAACGTTTATACTTTTTTATAGATATATTTTAGATAATGTAGAGAAATAGATATCGCATTGGGTATCAATAAGAATTAATATTTGATTAATCATCGCTATTTTTCCAGAGCAGCGGACGACCTGCGCCAAGAATCTGGCCAGATCTTGATGCCGGCGACTCAACTGGCTATCATAGCCAGCGTCAAGGAGGGATTTCCACACGACTTCTATGTGAGTTGCGTATTGGTTATAACAATCAGTTCACTTAAAGTTGGAAACTGTTTTAAACAGAATATCACTGGTATTTCAAAAAACGCGAATAATCTACTATTATTTCATAATTTAATTATTTATTTAAATATAGCCATAGATATACTATCTTTGTTTAAGTTTAACTAGATTGGTAATATAGCTGATTGTTGTCACTTAGTATCGGTTTCTGTCGATCCTGGCAAAAATTCAATACTATTAGTAATTACTGTAGTAATATTAAATTCAATAATTGTTTATATGTATCAATTAAATATATATATTCTGTTAAAGTTATTTTCAAATTATTTAACCAATCACAACTCTGGATTTGCCATACACGCAATGCAACATACTTTAGTATAGAAATATTCTAGATGTCCAATCTACTTCTATATATAATATACAATATCTATGCATATAGCATACTATAATATTTAACAAATTATTATTTTATTTTCAATTTTTTAAGGCCGAAAAACAGCTTATCGAGACATCTGAAAGTCTTATGCGGAGTGTAAGCCGGATGTTTCGTGCAGCCGAGACATGTTGCGTGCGTGGTCTCCTCGACCAATCAGGAGATAGCAACGATGATGACGTAGTCACGTCTGCGGCCATGGAGATTGCACGCCGCTGGTTGTTGTCGCTACGACATCATAATAGGCATCAGACGATGGCGTCAGTACAAGCGGGACATTTAGGATTGCGATGTGTTTCAAGTTCGCCCGCCCCACCACGAATGATCATTGATAAATTTTAATTTATACCAGTTTTTAGAAATATCTGTTCTTCTATAGAAATGTGATTTTATTGGACTCTGAAACTCATAATCTGTTTTTGTACAAAGTTAGTTTTTTTCTATTAAAATTGAAAATTAATGGGAAGGTAGGACTTTTCTCCTTACTATTTTTTAATGTTTTATGTAAACCATTTCTATTTATTGTTTGCATCATTGAAAAGATTTATTTAAAATAATTTTATACTTTATATCACATAAAATAACTTTATCTTTCTAAGTACGTTTTATTCTGTGTTCTATTTAAATTAATTATGTTTTTATCAACAAAAAGTTATATTATTGCCCTTATACATCTTTGTAATATGTAATAAGTTGTGAACTAATCATATAAAAACCTTCTAATCTAATGTTTTATATTATTGTTTTAATAACATGACCCCCACAAAAAGTAGAGCTATGGAGACCAAACGTTCTTACCTGAAAAGTTTTTTCCTTGAAACGTTTAATTTAATTTGAGTATTTCATAACTGCAATTCTATCGATTCTATCAATTGCATTTATTGACATGGCACTGTCCTACACTCTTCAATAATAAACTTAAGAGGTAGATTAATGATACCAGTCAGAAATTGAAACCCTAAATATAAAGGCCTTTGTAAAGAAGATTCTCTGTAAAATGATATTTAACCACAGAAAGTTTTTTTGGAGTACTCCTATTCAACATTTAGCAAAACCCAATTGAAGAAAATAGCGAGCTGGTTTTTGATTATCCAAATTAAAAATGTCTATCTTAGTAGTATATTGTATCAACGCACGAAATTTATTTAATCGTAGTTTTATATTGTGAAAATATGAATAAAACTTCAGAGGAGACATCATAAAGAATAGCAGTTTACTGGTAATAAAAAAAAAATAAATAAAGCATATCGATATTTAAATTTTTTATAGAATGCACCAACCACTGGAATAAATCTTCTATGATACTAATTATTGACAGTTATAGGTGAATAAACAGTAAAATGGCGCCCACTAATTTAATTTATTCTTATAACGTTTTCCATTGTATTTAATTTGTTAACTAATACGTAAACTTTAAGTTTATAAAATTTTCTATTTAGAAATTGTATTTTTATAATAAAATAGCAGTTTTTAAATCTTTGTAAATCCAAAATGTTCTTGTAAAGTTTATAAAGATTTTTACACACGACTAAAATTAGTTGGAGATATTTGACCGAATCGTGATCATATTCCAACATAATGATTCAAAAACATTACAATAACTTTTTAGATTGAATATCAAAGAGAGAAAATATTTATAAGATAGGCTGTTTATATGAACAGTGACAAAATTGTATAACCATACAACACAACTCTTTTTGGAATATTTTCCCCAACATTTCTAGGATTGGTTAGATATATTAAGACAAGGGTGTCACGTTAATGAGAGGAATATTTCTTTCAAAATCAGTTATTTAATATTTCTGTAAAGCGGTGTAGACTTTCATGAGAGATAGATCCAGACTGCCTGATAATGGGTCTTTTTACTGAAGATGAGAAACGACACATTTTCGAACAGTGGAATTCTTTATTTCCGAACAAACAAGCAAAAATTGAGGTTGGAAAACTTCTATTTCGAAGGTCAGTATTATCAATTTACATTTCTTAAAAATTAATAAAGAAAATAATTTTTAAACAACTAAATCATCTCTAATTAAAACTTTCTGTTCGTACTCTCCGAATGGCTTTTGGTTAAATTTATTGTCAATGCTCTTATTTTTAAATATTTCTGTCAAATTATTCACTTTAAATATTTTTAGAATAACCCTTCTTTAAAGTAAACAAATTGGCTACCTTTCAAACGTTTTTTTGTTGGAAATCAATTACAATATATACACATCTGCCTTGTGCGTATCGGAAATAATTAAAAGGAATCTGCCTAATATATTATTAAATATTATGATGGACATAAATGTTATCAAAAGTGATTACATATCAAGGTTTTCTCATCTCATGATTGACTTTAATCATAATCGATAGCATATATAATCATTTTGCTTACGAAATATTTGTAGTTATAGTTAGCGAGGAGATATACAAAAAAATAAAGTTCAGAAAGTCAAATAAATCATTTTCATTTTCAATAAATATTTAGAAGTGATTATAAATCTATCGAATAATTAATTAAATATTTTTTAATTGTACTAAAAGTAAAAAAAAATATTTTAAAGGGAGGAGTTTAAACTGTTTGATTTATATTTTTTGTTTCAAAATGTTTCGAAATATAAAATACCATGTATGTCGTATATCTTTAATACGTATTACGTAACTTGTTTAAGAGCAGTTCCTAATTTTATGTGACTGACATTCTATATTTTGAATAAAATAATATCACAGTTGTATCATAAAATCATATTGTGGTGCTTCAACCAACGATAGTATAAAAGAAAACACGCCCATAAATCGTAATTCAACAGGACCAATAAAGAAAGTTTCCTTCATATAGATACATTATTTGTTAATTTTACTTATATCTTCACTCAAATTTAATTTAAAAATCGTCCTATATAGTCATTTTAGATTACAATTTATAAAAAAATCTCAAGTTTCCTTATCAATACCATTTTATCGAATTAAAATTACATTTTAAAATTTATATCGACTTGCAAATCTATCGACCAACAGAGAAATTTTTTTACGTACAATTTTTTTTATTTATTATCATTCGTTTATATCTCTGAAATTTAACAAGCAAACAGATTTTATTTATTTTTTCTCTATTTTTTAAATGTTTGCATAATTCATATATAGTTTTTTATTCATTTTAAACAAGGCTCCGCCCAAAATTAAATCAATAGATTTTTTAACATCAGACGCACTTTTAATGTTTAGTTAATCTTAAATATTTACATACATTTAATTCTGTATTTTAAACAACACCCAAACAAATTTTTTCAGCATTAGAAAAATCTAAATTTTCGATATGTTTAATATTACCTTTTTTGATTAAACTAATGAAATACAATAACATAGTACAATTCAATAATTTCCTGTTTTTAATAATGTCTGCGACCTACCAATGCATCAGAAAAGATTCTAAATACCAACATATTAATTTTTATTTGACAAATCTCCTCTTTCAGGCTATTTGAAGCTCATCCGGAATACATTGCACTTTTCCGGAACTTTGAGGGGAAAAGTATTGATCAGATTATGGCCTCTCCTGCCATGCGGGCCCATGCTGTTCGATTCATCAGTGCTCTGAGTGGGGTCATTGATTCCTTGGATGATGAAGGCTGCTTAATTCAGGTTCTCCACGATCTTGCAGATAGCCATAAGGGTAGAAGGGTCACTCCTGCTCATATTAGTGTAAGATTGGATTTTACTATTGGTCTGTTATCAGGATTACATTTACTGTCGTTATAAAATCGTATTTATGTCAATATTGAATACTAAAGACATGGATGTAAGTAAAGGCGAAGATGCTGTAATTATTTATTTCCTCGTCTTTAATTTAAATGGATAATTACAGCATCTTCGGCCTTACTTCCATTCTTCCATTGGGGTGCAGCGATAGAGCCACTATTTTGTTGCTAAAGACATTATTAATACATAAACCAAAGTATTTTTAATAGGTTGGATAGCAATTTTTACTTAAAATTTTTCTGTAAATTGAATAAAGAAAATAAGTTGAAATTGTATTTATTTTAAAAATCTCTTTTTTATTATCAAATTTGTATATTAATTGAATTATCTCATTAATAATAGACTTTTTACATTTTTTTGTTGTAAAATATCTATAAATATGCTATTTGTGTAAAAAGCCATTATTAATAAATTAAAAAACTATTGAATTATACTAAAGAGTTATTTATGTAATTAATAAAATCTTAAAAATTGTTTGAAGGAATTAATTTTTCCACATTTTTCCTAAAATATTAATTGAATTAATCGATTTTAAAGCGTAGAAAAATAGTGAGATTTATCAAATTGTTGCAATCCACATGACAACTAAGAAATTACAATGAAGGTGTTTTTACTTTATTTCAAGATTAAATTTGTTATTAGTTGTAAATATTTAAATATTATTTTATGAAGAAAAAGAAATTATGTCAGGGATAAGCGATAAAACAGAACTATAATTATCTATAATAAACCTTTCTATCATTTTAAGGTTGATGTAAAATTGCAATGCTTTCTAAAACTCTAAAATTTCAAAAATTGGTTTCTTTTTAGATAACATTTCGCTTGATGAAGTATGTGCTACTAGAAACGCTTGGGCCGTCAGCAGACATGACTGCGTGGAATAAATTCTTCAAAACCGCCGAAGATGAAATGACCCAACTTTATTAATTAAAAACTGTTTAATTGCTTATATTACGATTAGCATATCTTTCTACAAGTTGTTGAACCCTTCTGAAAATATTTCATCTGTATTATTGTTGTTGTTGACATAGTTTATACTATTATCCTTAAAAAATACATTTATTATAGACTTCTATAGCTATCCCAAACAAATATTTTGATTATTTTATTTAAAATGGAAATAACGGAAAATTTTTTTCTTATTTCAATTGTTTTAGAACCAAATGAAGCTGCATGGATGGAAATGAATTAGTATATATAGGTCTAGTTAGAAATAAAATGCACCCTAAGAATATTCGAAACCTCTTTTATATATATTTCTATCAAAAATGAGGGTTATATTTTTATTTAATGTTGTTAACCTGCGTTAGAAGATATAAAACTGTAAGTGTCGATACAATAAATAATCGTATTTGTAAAATTTTACTGATTAATTTAATTTACTTATATTGTATTCAATCTCATAATGTATAAAACCATGGCCGTCGCCAGGATTTTCGAAAGAGGGGTCGTTTTTTAAAAAGGGCGCACCCCAGAAAATATTGTGTACTTAATATTAGATGCACAATTTTCAACAAGGGTCTAAAGTTCGGGGGTGGATTAATTTCAATATATAATTTCTTTGCAAACTAACTGAAATTTTTCATGATCATAGATCAATTGTATATAAATTAAATCCTCGTATTTTTCTATTAATTTCTACATATATTTATATTAAATTAAGTGTTATAATATAGTAAGACAAATTGTAGCAATGTAATTAATGAAATAAAATAGTTTTATATTTCAAATTATGAGCAAGGGAACCTAACCGGTTTATCGACATGGTTGATCTAAGCCAATTACGAAGTCGCCTTAGTGTTGAAAATGAACGCTCGCAGTCATAATAAGTTACACTAGACGTACAAGCAATTTGAATCAATCGATATAAATTTGGATATCTCGTACAATACTTAAATAATAATCAAGGGTTGAATAAAATGAATACTAACTCATTATATAATAACGAACAATTGACGTATATGAGAGCAATTTTCGTTTTAAGTCAGTCAACCCTCTATTATAACAATCTTCCTTGTTGTCATATATATGGGCATGACATAAGGGCAATACTGCTTGTACGTGGCTCACAGTCAATACGTAACGTCAATACAGACCAATTTTTATCATGGTAAACAGAAATAACTCAACCGTAAATTATATGATTTCAGTACGAAGATAACTTATAATGAATGCAGAGGGGGAACGGGGGGTTCTGAGTTTCCTGTCTTTCTGCAGTCACACGGTCAATATAGTATAATCTAATATTGAGAAATTCAGTTGATGAAATGTATTGTACTTTATTATAATACATAGTATAAAAATTAGGCACCTTTAAGATATCAAAAAAGAGAACCCTTAAGATATCAAAAGGGGCTGAGATTACAAAAAGGGGGGGGGGCGTTCGAAACCCACGCCCCCCCCTCTGGCGACGGCCATGAAAACATGTATAACCTTTTAGTTAAATTTGAATTTCTAATGTATTATATTTCTATTTTTTAATTATAGCTTTGTTACAATTTGAAAGTATTATATTATGATATTTATTAACGATTATATATATTTACTGTTGTCTGTAAAAATTAAAAAATATATACACGTAGGATTTTATTAGGTATAAAGCCATAAAATTATATTTTGTCTCTTAAATTGCTTATAAGAAAGCTTTTAAAACCAATCTTTACTTCTAGGATGCGAGCCAAATTAAAAATATTTGAAAAAATAGTACGATTAACCTTTTCCCACCAAAATTTAATTTTAAACCATTTTGTCAACTGTAATTATTACATTATTTCTTTATGAAACAGCGAAACAATTCAATTCCCATGAAAATATTAAAATATTGTATAAAAATAAATGTAGGTCAAAAATGGTCTGGTCTAAACTATTTATTAAATTTATTTATTACGATTTATTAAATTTTGTCAATTTTAAATCCTTTACAATTTATGTATACGAAAAATTCTAGATAAAAATAAGAGTTTGAGTTATTTCAAATGCATGTTATCTTTATAGTTTTATAGTTTATAAGAGTGATATTTTAACTGTTTACAAAAAATCTTATTTCTTAATTAATAAAATTATTCATTTTTAATTAATTTCCTTATAACTTAATTAGAATCCCAAAAAACTAATTTAATTTTTCAAAACTTTGTTTTAAATTATCAAATCTTGACTCTTCATACTTTATATGCAAACACATTTATTAGTTTATTGGATATATGTAAACTTTGTCTGACAAATATTATTTCATTTCATTGAAGAAATATAATTGATTGATTCTTGATTTTCAATATTCCAATTATATTTCCATTAAATCAAAAACATTGATTTTAGAATTAAGACAAACATATTCACATATATTTCTTAAATTATCAAAACATCTTCGAAAATTCTGAAAAATAATCAATCTTGTAATCAACGTTGAGGTAACGGGTTAATATGTTAATATATAAGAAATGCAATTAAACATGACCATTATTGAACAATTAATTCAGACCGTCTTCGCTGCAAACATAATTATCTTAGAGAGTATTAGCTTTAATAACTTTACTCTGTAAACATAACCATCTAACAGCAACCGAAAACAGTAAACATTTTGACAGGTTACCAATAAGAATTCATGTGTCAACAAAATAAAACTGGCTAGATAAGAGAGAAATATAATTCATATATTCTAATTTTAAAAAAACCACCATTTTATGATTTTTTTAAAAATTATTTTATTTATTTATAATCTTTTCAATTATTTCAAATACTTTAAAATCATTGACTTATGCATTTTATAAATAAACTTTACTATTAATTAAATAAACCTTATTAAAAAATAATTTATATTACATAATGATCAACTCTTTATTTAAATTGTTCTTGATTGACACTTTAAATGCAAATATTTATCTTCGAATTATGGATTATGGAACAAGTGTGCAGTTCTAACAATTAATCGGTGGTTTATTCAAATATAATCTCTTGAACTTTGTAGTCGAGTATTACATTTTTATTGTATAGATAAATATATATATAACACTTCATTAGACTATAACACTTTTCAGAATGATTTGTCATGTTTCAGTGTTGGTATCATATGTTCTCTTAACTCAACACAGAATGATTTGTCATGTTTCAGTGTTGGTATGTTCTCTTAACTCCACACAGAATGATTTGTCATGTTTCAGTGTTGGTATGTTCTCTTAACTCAACACACAATGATTTGTCACGTTTCAGTGTTTTGTATGTTCTCTAAATCCACACACAATGATTTGTCACATTTCAGTGTTGGTATGTTCTCTAACTCCACACAGAATGATTTGTCATGTTTCAGTGTTAGTATGTTCTCTTAACTCCACACACAATGATTTGTCACGTTTCAGTGTTTTGTATGTTCTCTTAACTCCACACAGAATGATTTGTCATGTTTCAGTGTTGGTATGTTCTCTTAACTCCACACACAATGATTTGTCATGTTTCAGTTTTGGTATGTTCTCTTAACTCCACACACAATGATTTGTCATGTTTCAGTGTTGGTATGTTCTCTTAACTCCACACACAATGATTTGTCATGTTTCAGTGTTGGTATGTTCTCTTAACTCCACACACA
>JAUZNC010024455.1:10074-23175 GCA_034780395.1 Vannuccia rotundouncinata | reverse complement strand
CTCCATAAGAGTAATGAAATTGCCATGGCAAGACTGTCTTGCCACCCGGTGCTGGGGTACATATGCTCATGGCAAGAAGTCTTGCCATCCCAGGCACAACTGGTTAAAGAGCACATTGGACAAATTTGGTAAAATTGTCTTGTAAATTTGAATGATATAGAAAGCATATAAAAATAATTTATAAAATTATTCAATTTCAAGGAAAATTTATATAGAATTTGACAAATTTAATGTGTTTGGTAACTGTTCAATTTAGATATCCAGAATTAAAATATTCAAATGTTTAATACTATACCTGGCTGACAAGGAGCAGAAGAAGATTTTGTGCGAACTCAGGCATCTTGCTCAACCTGCACATCTAGCCACAACTGTTCACACAAGCTTATCTGGAAAAATATAGTAAAATAATTAAAATTAATACAAACTTCATTTTATTATTTTAAAGATGAATTTATTCAGTATAAAACAATTATTTATTTATTGACAAAATGAAAATTCTAATGTACGAAATAAGCAAATAGAATGATATTTAAGCATTCATTTTAATTCTTAATGACAGTTCAAAATCTATATTATACCAAGGCTTTTGGATGTATATTTTCTGCTGCCTTATGGTTGACCATTTCAATGCTGTACACCAGAGTGAGCAGAATATTTCCACAGACTAAGGATTCTAATAAAAAAAATAGAAATGGTAATATTATAGTATATTAGTAAACTAATTTCACAAGAAAATTTTAAGATCAAATACTTACTATTCAAAATTACAGAATCTCGTATGCTCTTGGTGCAAAGTAATGCTTGTATTGGGGCATTAAACCAGCATGTTTTACCACACATGTTTCGAAGTCTAAAAATATAAATTTATCCTCATGAATAAGGGCAATTTAAAAATGTTAATTAGAACTATGTTATTTTTATATATAAACATTTTATTAAAGTAATATATATTATTCTTACCCTATCAACGTTTTGCTTACATCACAATCTTCAATACGAGGCTTTTTCAGCTTAAATAGCCTTTTTGATGGACAATCTTCAATCCTATATGGTACAAGTAGATTTCGGAAAAACCCGTATGACATACTGTGATGAATACCCATCAACCAAAAAGGATTGAGCCGTCAGGACATGATGAATTTTGTGCTCAAGGATGACCCTCTTTGCTAGTAGCTTTGTTGTTAGCGTGGGCTTTCTACTTTTATTTATGTAAAAATTATCTGAATAGTCACAAGACTAATCATTTCCTAAAACAAAATATATGACAAAGTTTTTTTCAATTAACAGTTACTTTTTGGGATTTGAAAAAGCACACATATTTTTTTTTAAATAATTGCGAAAATAATAAATATTTTTAACTAATAAAATACCACTAGTACATAAATTATTCCAAATTTTTATTGTAACTTATATTTTATTTTAAAAATCGACCTTTATTTTGTTGTAATACTCAAACGATAGGAGGCAACACATCATATCTTGACATGTTTTAAAACAAATTCTCCTTAAGTATATTTTCACTGTTTTTAAGTTTCAATGTGGCTTAATTTGTTAGCCGGCGATGAATCTCAGCAACATGATATTTTCACAGATTGTGTAAGCATAAGGTGACAGCCTCCAGACTGCATTCTTTGTGCTCTTGTTGGTGCTTTAACAAATTTTTGATGCCATCACATGCACAAGGGTTGATGGTGATACTTTTTTCAGGACTGTTATAAAAAGTATTTGCATATCAAAATTAATATGATTGACTATTTAATTATAGATAATCAATAAATATTTAGATTATATATGAGACAAAACCACTTTTGACCTATACAATATATTAATATATAGGTTTAAAAATAAATAAAAAGTTTACATTAATTATAAATATTTTATTGATCAAAGTGTCTTTGTCTCATATATACTTGTGTAATGTTAAGTTTGCCATTATATTTTGTTCATATATTATATACATATTTATATCATATAAAGAACAAGTTCAATATTCAAAGAAGAATCGAAATGTTTATAGTATACTGTAAATATTAATGGAATTAAAAAAACAATGTAGTAATTTTTTGAGTATTTAAATATAATATTAAATGTAAGAGTATCAACAAATAAGTTAATAATATATGAAATATATATTTATGGATGCAAAGGGTTTGATACTTTTATCAAGTAATATGATCCATAAGATGATCAAATATGTAAGTCTTAAGTTGCAGAAATTGTACATAGCCAAAAACCAAATTGCTCAGTTAGGGAAGTCTGTTCATCAAAGAGCAAATATGGCAGAGTGTTCAATGATATTTTTCCCCATGTTGTCTCTTACATAAGCAATAACACCTTTACTCCATGTTAAAGTGACATTACTCAAAATTTGTTCAAATTGTTCAGCATTTGTGCAACATAATATTTCTTGCAACCCCAAAACCTAAAATTCAACTGTGATTTTGACTAATCCTTTGTAGTGCAGTTTTAAAATATTTACATCAGGAAATTGTAAATATAATTTCTATAATGTATATAAATACTATATAGTAATTAAAAACATCGAAATATGGTAATTTTTCTATATACAATATTATTTTTATTTTAAAATAATTAAATTATTACAATTATAAATGATAAATGTTTTTTATTATATTTTTTATTACGTTCTTCATTTAAAATGAATTTTAGGAAATAAAAAAATTATAAATATATGATTTAAAAATTTAAATATGCAAATGCAGCATCTTCAACTCACTTCAAATTGGACTTTAGGTGATTCACTGTAGATTGATCTAAGGTAGTTGACAGTCTTATCGGGACAGCCAAGACGAGTTGCCGCCATGATGATTGAACCCTGGAAGACCAAGTTGAATGCCTTTCACATATCGAAGAAATAGATTGCCAAATTGCGATGTTTGGCCTTTGCATGATGGATCATGGCATTCAAGAGGACCACATTGTCCAAGCAACTGTCCTCTTCTCTGAAGGCCTTCTGTCTATGTGAAATAAGGATAGAGGTGTTGATTCTCCTTGCGAAAATCTTATGCAGCAACCTGGTCACTATTGGGGAGACAGCGATGGGCCAGTAGTCACTCGTTGAGGCCGGATGGTCTGTCTTTGGGATGAGGCTTGTCCTAGAGGTTGCAAGGTCAGATGGAAGACCCAACATGTAGTATAGGTTAAGCAGGATTTGGAGTACCCAGACGGGAATTCCCTTCAGGTCTGTAACAGTCATGCCTGTGTCTGTCACTGTGTCATCTTTGTCTTTCCTGATGTGTGAGATGTCAATGGGGTGCTTGGAAATTTCATGTATGAGGTCTTTGTATTGGGGTGTTCAACGCCTGGATATGATGGAGCCTGGACTATCCTTCAAAAGAGAAACTAGGTAGTCCACGACGTCCTTTGTTATGTAGTGTGTGTGAACAGACATGATGTACTGTTCATGTCACGCCATCTTGACAAGTTTGTCTGTGGTCCATCGCCCTGTGTTGTATTTGAAACTGGTAGGAGCGATGGGTGAGGGTGGTGTGTTAGTGATTGTTGTATTGGCAGTCAATAAATTTGCGATAACTAACTTGTAGAAAGGTTTGGAGTGTATGCTCTTGATTTTATCAAGAGTGTATTGAGAGAGGAGTGTGTGAATTTGAATGGTGACATGATGTGATGCAGTGCTCAATGGATGCCATGTTACAGAGGTCATCTTCAGACCAGACATGATAGGATCTCTTGCCGGCTGGGGTTGCTAGACAACTGTCATGGTAATGTATTGGATGTGTCTGTCGGATGTGCTGAGATAAGCCAATCTTAGATGTATAAGCTTTGTCTCAGTGCGGGCAGGCGAGAACATTCCTGTTCCCAGTCACTCTCATGTTAGTGGCAGGGGCCATTAGAGAATTATCAATTGTATTTGTATTCATGAGAAGTGTGTGAAGGTCCGGGTGCTTTCCACCCAGATGACTTGATCAGAATACCAGGGAGTAACTAGTATTACCCCCCAGTTGCGCTAGGGCGCTCGGACCTCCAGAGATTTAATGAGAGTGAAGGGAGAAGTGAACCTGAGGTCACTTATGAGAATTCCCAGACAATCATTCCAGTTTTTGCCATGGTGGTGATAGTAGGCTACTGACCACTTACTATCATCAATGAAGCACCAGATTAATTGTGGTGGAATTGAACATGGCCTCACTTCCCACAGGCCTTTACGGGTTAGTTCCACCCAACTTATTTTGTGCTTCCTTGCTTTCTTCACTACTCTTCTTGTATGCTCGTTGAAGTTTAGTTTTCTGTCATAGGTGAGGCCTAGAAAAGTGGGGTTGGGATTGAATATAAATTGTTTGTTGTTAATGCTGATATGTGGTTTTGTCTCAGCATATTTATTGTCAAGAGAGAATATGCAGACTTCATATTTCCCTGCTTTAAGAGACATAAGCCATACTTGGCTCCACTCATTAATTCTGATACATGCTTCCTGTACCCTCCTCTCTCTGGCCACTTCGATGCTTCTGTTTGACGCCCATACTGCAATATCATCCGCAAACAGGCTGATGTTAATGTCTTCTGGTAGTGTCTCTACAACGTCGTTGATAGAGATTAGGAAAAGCATTGGGGACAGCTCAGACCCTTGGGGAAGGCCTTGTTTCATTTTCTTAATATTTGAAAAAACAGAATGAAAATGAAAATATTTCTTCTTGCTAAGGTTGATGAGGCTTTGCAATATACAAGCCGATGGGTCACATGAAAAGGCCTTGGCTATAAAAACCAAATTGCCTATCAGCGAATTTAGAGCGGTCATTGAGTCTCTTGGCGAGGCCTTTATGTAAAATTCTCATATTAACTGGCATGGATGGAAAGAGGCTGCCAATTGTTAATATTGTCAAGGTTGGAATCACAATTCGGAGCAGGATGGTATGGCTTTCACCTCAAGAGTCTGGGCAATTACCAAAGATAATACAAAGGTTGGACAAGAAGCTAATAAGAAAAGTCATTTTTCAACAAATTTATGAAGTCTCCAGGGGAATAGAGCTTCTACATTTGAAAATGTGAAATGTTGACATTCATCCTGAATGTCAACATCATCGGGTGGGGGATCTTCCAGTTTAGAGGGTACACTTGTGAAGATAAAGACAAGGAATCTTTTTAAATTAATTTCTGCAATAATATCTATGTCGCAACAACAACATATTAAAAATATAATACAAATATACGTACGTAGAAGTAGAATATACATAAATTAAATTTTATTGAGATTCGTATTCTAATTGCATAGTATACAGATAAGTTATCAATGATATTAAATTTTGATTGAATAATCTAAACATCATAAAGCAGACGATTGGGACAAAGAGATTTTGACCCCATTGACTTGTTGGTATGACCCTGTTGCTAAAAATGTTGATGCTGTTAAAATTTGTAATTTTTCAGAATGAGCTAAACTTTTTCTTGTAGAGTGTCGGAGTTTTTCTTTCAACCAAATCAATTAATAAGTTAATTTCCGCCGTATTAAATCTATATCATCAATTTTTTAAAGTTTTTCTACCATAGGATTAACTTATGCTGAGACGAATCCCATAAAATCCTCCATTCTTGATTACGACCATAAATATCAAAGTGGTATATGTCTCCAGACATCTGGTTGACTCCCAGATGATACCCCAGGGGGGGGGGGGGAGAGGGGTGGAGAGAGACCATGGAACAACAGTAGAAAAGTGAAATATCATGGCCCAGCAATGGTCTGGGACATGTCTTGTAAGAGCAAAGTTTACACAAAATAGGCAAGAAAACCTTGTCAAATTTTCAGTTAGTAATATGAAGCTGAAATAGTGTGACAAATATATATCTAAATATACGGCCGAACGCACCAGATATAAAGGGTGAACAATTTTGGGAAAGGGGCTGATTCATATAAATAATTTGCATGGACCTATGACACAGCCCCCAAGTAGCAGTGATGAACCTACAGTTATAGTAAAAAGCCGATTTAGGGTTTAAAATAGGCACAGAATAAAATGTGTGAATTAAGTCAAACGTGACCATAAAATGCTGCAAATTACATAATGTTGAAGAATGCGAACCATTGGAGGAAGATATACCCCGAATTTGCCGATAAAATGATTAAGGTGATATTGATAGTGGTCCACCACAAATCGGATTTGTTTTCCTCCTTTGGCACCATAAAAATACGGTTTACGAATGGCCAGGAATGGGATTTACTGGTCTTAATGTCAGACATTTCGGAAAGGTTACAACATTTGTGTTCTACTTTATGATTCTTTAAAAATTCTCGTCCGAAATGGATCAGAACAAAATGATCTTAAAATAACAAAAAATTGGACTTTATTTTGCCTAAACTACCAATATATCATATAATTACAATGAATACTTACTAACGTACTATTGTTTCTATTGATTTCAGACTGTGAACTTCAATTTTTAGGATGGACTAGATTATGGGATGCGTTTGATTTTTCTCAAACATTTGTTTATTTATCCTGTGCGAGGCTTCAGTCAGAAAACAATGAAAATACTTAATGTCGCTGAGAAGAATGATGCCGCTAAAAACATTTCCGATGTTCTTTCTCGGGGAAACTTCAATCGGGTAGGTTTTCTTTTTCAATTGAATAGCAATCGTTACTTCCGTTTAATTAAATAATATATAGTTCAGTTTTCATGTTTAAAAATATCATTTTATTAATATATTTTTACTTTAAATTTAATTGAATGTATCAATTAAGAACAAAATATTTATATTGTGTGTACAGAGGGAGGGTCTTTCTATATACAACAAAATTTATGAATTTGGATATACGATGAACAGAGATCCCTGTCAGATGATGATGACATCTGTATCTGGTCACTTGCTTACCCATGCTTTTCCTCCTCAGTATAAAAATTGGTAAGGGACACAATTACTATATTATTTGTTATTGTTGTATATTATGTTGTTATATCTTGTCTACCGAAAAATATATTTAATACTAATATTGTCTTCAGGAGCAATTGTGACCCTATTGTTCTGTTTGATGCTCCGATTCAGAAGATTTGTTCCGAAGATTTCATGAATATAAAGGTGTGTTAAAGTTTAATTTGTTTACTTCGAACTTAAAATATATAATTATAATTAAGTAAACCATAATTAATATTTGATTTGATTTTCACCTATTTTTAAAAAATATTTGCAATACAGAGAACAATCGAACGTGAGATTCGAAAGTGTTCAAAACTTATAATCTGGACTGATTGTGACAGAGAAGGGGAAAACATTGGTTTTGAGATTATAGATGTTTGTAGAGCAGGTGAGTTTTTATGAATTTGTTTATCCACTATTTTAAACATTAAATAATGTAAATCCTCGGGCAATTTCATTTCCAATAATATATTCGGCGTTTATGTGTGTGTGCTTTTATTACCTCATCAAGATATTACAAAATAGTTTTGGTCAGTTACATCGCGCTTGAAATTTGATATTTTTTGATTTTTAGTAAAACCAAATATTGAAGTTCTTCGAGCTCGATTCTCGGAAATTACACAAAGGTATTTTTTTTAATGTAACTCTATATTCTGTTTATTTTATATAAACTAAGAATGTTTTTTAAAGTTAAAAATATGTTATTGTTAGTTTGTAATATATTTTAGACGATCTTTTTTATTATTTGTTTTGGTGTTTAATTTTTTGATCTGGTGTTTCTTATTTCTACAATTTCTTATGAATCCTATTGAGAAAATGTCTAACTTATCGGTTTAAATTTAACATTAATATACCCGTATTAACCTCGAATTTCTCCTGTTTTAGTGCTATAGACAACGCCATGCGGAACTTGGTGGCGCCTAACCCACAGGTCAACGATGCCGTGGAGTGCAGGTCAGAGTTAGACCTTCGTATTGGGGCGGCCTTCACCCGCTTCCAAACTCTTCGTCTGCGTCGGGTGTTTCCACAGTCTCTGCGGGACCAGATGATCTCCTATGGAAGTTGCCAGTTTCCCACACTTGGCTTCGTCGTTGAGAGGTTTAATGAAGTCAAGAACTTTCAGGCAGAACCTTTTTGGAAGATAAAAGGTGTCACTATTTATGTAGAGTGGTTCATTAGTTCCAACTGATTTACTTTTTAATCAATAGCTTAGGATAACTCATTGATTATAAAATATTGTTTATCGATTGATCTTTGAATAAAAACTTAAATTTTTGTTTCCTTTTTATTATTTAATTTATTCATTTTAATGCAATAATTTAGTTACGCACGTCAAGAAAGAATTACCAGTTGAATTTAATTGGAAAAGGTTCGTAGCAATGTTGCGTCTGCATCTTTCTGGTTAGTGATAATTATCTATAATTCTGTCCTCTAATTTATGTGTTGTAGGGGTCGACTGTTTGATAAATTCAGCTGCCAAATTCTTCATGAACATTGTCTCGATGTAAGCTTAATAGTATTATACTTAAATGTTTTTGACTAGTATAAGCTATAGCGTATTATTTATATAATCTAATATAATGCTACATTATTAATCTGTTGATAGTTTGTTTACGAATCGACAAAAAATGTCCATTTATTATTGTGTAGTCTTATCATCTAAATACAATTTCATTATTTCAGTGCGAATCGGCGGAAGTGGTATCAGTTTCAAGTAGAGAAAAGTCAAAATGGAGACCCTTCGCTCTAGACACTGTTGTATGAATTATTTTATTCATTAATTTTATTATTTTTGTTTAAAAAATAAAATTCTAATTCAATGATGCAATGGTTAAATGATAAATGTAAATTATAGTTAAATTTGAAAGGCTTTATTAAATTAACTTATTGTTTGCTAATTAGCCACAAAATGATACAAATTTGTCTAGCATGATCATCCTAGTAGCTATATTATATAATGTTCGCTTAAAATTGATAGTTTTTAAAACACACAATATTTCTCATTGTCCGTCTTTCTTTAGAACAATTCGTTGTACACTGCTTATAACGCTTCAAAAGTACGCTGCTTATAACGCTTTAAATAATTAAATTGTGTTTTTAAGGAGTTGGAGAAGTTGTCTTCGCGTAAGCTCCGTATTGGTGCAAAAGAGACCATGAAGATCGCTGAGAAACTCTACTCACAAGGATTCATTAGTTACCCTCGTACTGAGACCAATATCTTCCCCAAAGACTTCAATCTGAGAGGACTTGTGCAGGTGCAACAGGGCGATCATAGATGGAGTGGTAAGTAGTGAACGCATTCAGTTTGAATAATAGCTCTAATGTTAGAATACATCCGGCCGGCGGATCAATGCGTTTTTATCCTTTATAAGAATAATTTTAATACAATTTAAGTAGCTATTGCACATTTTGAATAACTCGAAACGCACCTTTTAGATTTACGGGAAATTATTAATATTTCTGTATTTAAGAATAGAATACTTCATTATTGCAAACAACTTTATATGAAACAATATTTTGTAATCTAGATTTTTCTCAGCGAGTTATCGACAGAGGTCCAAATCCTCACAATGGACGAAAGTCTGACCAAGCTCATCCTCCCATTCATCCACTTAAAGTGGGGACACCACTTAACGTAGGTCTTCAATCAATCAATACCTAACGAATATTTGTACTAATTTGTCTTGTCGATTTTAATTGGATTACTCCTAGTTAATTTTGCCCTGAAACCTTCTCTTCTTAGGGAAATGAATCCAGGGTGTTCGAGTTGATTGCTCGTCACTTCCTCGCGTGTCTATCCGACAATGCCAAGGGTCTCGAACTGGCGATTGAAATAGACGTCAATGGGGAGAGGTTCGATGTTAAAGGACTCACTATTCTCGAAAGGAACTATCTGGATGTTTATCCCTATGATAAGTGGTCAGATAAGGTGAGGGAGTTCAGTGTGATTTGGGGTGGCATATAAGGCCTCTCCGTTGAGACTAATAAAAGTACAAAATTGGTTTTGTTTGCGACCAGTTTTTACCTTTCTCGAGATATAAGATTATTCGTCGCATCTGTTAAGATCTTGTAATAATAAATTGAATTGTTGTCTCAAATCAACAATCACACAAAATTATTGTGAACAAAGCTTCATCTGCTATTTACTTCAGGAAGTTCCAAACTATCAACAAGGAGAACGATTTCAACCAACATCAATTGAAGTGAGTTGAATAGCTAAGAATGCTCGATACACGATTATAATTTGTCGGTCGGTGCCTTTGTATTATCGCTGTATTGTGTCATTTTTCATAATTAATATTTAATCGAATATTTTGTTCCTTGTAATTACAATGTTAATACCTTCAGATGATCGAGAGCTCCACCTCTCCACCCTCTCTGCTCACTGAAGCAGATCTTATCGCTCTAATGGACAAACATGGGATTGGTGAGTTGTCATTCTGTCAATATTCCGTCGTAGGCCGATATTTAAATTAGTGTAAATTCCACTGTAAACAAGTATACCTAGTTGAAATATTGTCACATAATTGTTATCCTTTTGCTTTGATTATATATTTGAATTGAAAATAACATGTCTTCGTTATTTACAGGCACTGATGCCACTCATGCTGAGCACATCGAGAAGGTGAAGTCGAGACTTTATATTGGTGTCCAAGACAACAGGTTCTTGGTTCCTGGAGAATTGGGAATGGGGCTAGTAGAAGGTATTTAATTCTATTCACTGAAGATGCTTTAGTTTTACAGCTTAGGTCTGAATACATTTGACACTGTTTGCACCCACAATCTATTTCTGTCATTGAATTACTCCTGATTTTTTCCTGTCCGAATGATTATAGGATATGATTCTATGGGATTTGAAATGTCGAAGCCTAATTTACGGGCGGAACTTGAGGAAGATCTTAAACAGTAAGCGGCTTCCTCAGCTCAGTCAGTGCTGCTAACGTTTGTTGTATGTTTTAATTTATATTTCTTTTATTGTTTTACAGCATTTGTGACGGTCACAAAGTGAAACACGGTATGTATTCATTCATTCACCAAGTTACTCATTATTTCAAATTTGGTAAAAACATATTTTTTATTATTTGATATTTAATTAATTTCTGAATTTAATCTGTCACATATTTTTACTGTTGTGTTGATTTGAATATGATCATAATAAATTAATAATTTCAGAAGTTCTTCGTCACCAAATAGCCAAATACAAAGAACTCTTTCAGGCGGCTGTTAACAGTGCTCAGAATCTTGACGTAGCACTGGGCGGTTATTTAGATGAACATCCCAATCAATTCCAACCTGAGTGTAATTAAATGATGCTCTTATTATTATAACAACTATATAACATAGTTTTCATCAATGTAAGGGACCACCTTCTATCACACATCCTCTCACAGATCCTGGCGGTGGAAATGTCCCCAACCCTACTGCTTCTGTGGTTCGTGTGTGTCCGCAATGCTCCTTCGATGTCGTTCTGAAGACACGGAACCCCAGGGACCAAAACACGAACACGAGGTGAGCTCACTTATTCGTATTTATAATATTGTTTTATGAAAAGTTGGACTTGTTATTAATATGATAATTAAATACTAATTTTTATTATATCCTCAAATATTTATTATTAAAAATGTTTTTAAAACGGGGCATGATGAAATGTTGGTATTCTTCAAGGTTTATTTTAAATGTTTTATGTTTGAAATAATTATTTACAATATATGTGTGACCCGAAATTTACTGTTCTAATTTATTATTGTGTCGTTACCTTGTTCACAATATTCAAAAAATTGAATTGATTCCAAATGACGCTTATTGTTAGACCCTTTACATACTGCTTACTTTGAATCATACCATCTACTAACTATAGCTCCTTACAGGGTTCGTACAGATCTTTAAAATTCTTTAAATTCTGCATCTTTATAAATAAATACATTTTATAACAAATATGTATTTTCATATAATTTTTTTTATATAATAAAAATAATTTTTTCATATTATTTGTTTTTTTACTCAAACGGTCTTTAAAGTTTTTAATTTTTTAGTCAGAAGGTCTTAAAAGTCTTCAATTTTTTTTATTAGAAGCCTGTACGAACCCTGCCTCTACTACTCTTTTCAGCTGGTACGTCTCCTGTTGCGGTTTCCCCGGTTGCCGATATTCTCTGTGGTTCCCGGACTCTGTGACCCACGTGCGGGTTCTCTCTGATGTCCCGTGTTCCAATCATCCCCCAGAACACCGCGTCCTTAAAGTTGCTCTTCGTTTCACCCCCGGCTTCAGTATGCCAGGCTTCGTGGCTATGGGTCAACAAGACGAGTGAATTACAACTAATCATTGATTTATCGATCTTACAGTCGTCTAATAAGGATGCTTTTATTGCAGGTATATCACATGCATCTTCTGTGATGAGGATATTCAGGAGACCCTGGGAATTCGAATCAAAAGTATTGACGAGCATTTTGTTTATGTGTAATTATTAATAAACTGATTTTAATATCATGTTTGCAATCTTCAGACACTCCGGTATCCATCACCGGCTCTCAGCCGGTTGTCGTGTCACAAGCACGCAGCAACTCGTTTCCCCCGCCCCCAGTTGCCGCTATCAGACCCCCGGGAACACGTGGAGGACAGCCCTCCTCTCAAAGCACAAGTTTTCAGAATGCTAATGAGAATGCAGCCATGTGCAACTGCAATACTCCAGCAGTCAAACTAACCGTACGCAAGGAGGGGCCCAATACAGGTCCGACCACCGGCATATTATTTGGGGGTGTTGTGATTTACAATGCTATTTATAAATTGGCTTATTCGTTCTTTTTCCCCAACAACGATAGGTCGGGAATTCTACAAGTGTGGGAATGGAGGGAAGGACCAGGGTGGTTGTGACTTCTTCTTGTGGAGTGATCAAAGCAGGTTTGTAGACTGACTGAGCAGTCAAGTATGAATATTTTACTACTGGTTCATGGAATTCTAATGAACCTTTGTGATCCTTTCAGTGGTGGAATGACATCTAATCAAAGACGCCCGGCTCTACAACCTATCAGACAGCCAACATCAACACGAACTGCCGACATGGGCAGTTCAGAACAGGTTAACTGCAATTGTGGTTCTGTAGCTGCACTGTAAGTATCCTCTGTAGCTCTCTTGTAGTAAATAACTAACTCTGTAGCTCTCTTGTAGTAAATAACTAACTCTGTAGCTCTCTTGTAGTAAACTAACTCTGTAGCTCTCT
>JAUZNC010024444.1:0-13739 GCA_034780395.1 Vannuccia rotundouncinata | reverse complement strand
GTATGCGAAAAAAGATTGGTGCTATTTATTATTATTTCTCAAAGTTTTGGTAGTTTAATCACCCCCTACGTCGCACTTTTTGTCACATTGTAATCCGTAGTTTTACTGATATTCACTAATTGATATGGAAAGCCAAAATATTATATAACACTATATAATGTGAATACACCACCATGGTGGCGTTACATATCTGTATTTATTTACAATCAATACAAACATATCACGTTTTCTTTGACTTAAATCACAAAAGTGTCGCTATATACTGTTGACTTTACCGGACGCCTATAAGAGTGTTTATTGTAATATTTTAATTGTAAGGATTAATGATTTCCAGGAACTCATTCGTCAATAATCCGACTGTATTATACACTTCTAGAACTTGTTATTTGCGACCGTTGGTATACCACGTTGAATCGAGAATTATGAATTATTAACCAATTATGAATTTAATCCAGTTGTTTAATCAGATTAATTTCTCCAACTAGAACGCACAGAGTTTTTTTATCTGACACACTGTCATATTAGACATACAAATTATCAGATTTCAATTAGCGACAGTTGTTATTAATGAATTTTACTGAAATAAAATTTATTTTATGTAATAAAATGCGAAATTACTTGAAGTTTGTTGATAATATTGGAATTATATCTTTCTCGTTTGCTTAAATCTAAACAAGTTGCGCCCACCAGCATCCCACGACCACTGGCGAAGTTGGAGACAATGAGAACCCCGAGAACGATCACAACAAGGATAACGCCGGTTCTTCGGGTAGCGGTGGCTGCTGCTGTGATACTTCATCCAATTCAGAGGTTATGTGTCGAATCTGCCATTGTGAGGGGGAGGTGGATAGTCTCTTCATTGCGCCATGCCTCTGCGCTGGATCACTCAAGTTTGTCCACCAGGCTTGTCTACAACGCTGGATTAAGTCGAGTGATACTCGATATTGCGAACTGTGTAAGTTCGAATTTCTCATGAAGATCAGGACCAAGCCCATATCACAGGTAAGGCAATCCGTGTTTTGTATTTGAGATGAAAATAGAATATTTTTTAAGTTTTGATTGCGATGGAACTTGTAATTATTTCTATAATTTAACTGAAATGAAATGAAATCGAATTATTATATAAGATACAATCATATCGTCTCGGAATATATTGTAGATTGACGGATCGGAGTGTCCTGCTTCCTGTATAAATATTGACTAATAAGTCATGAATAGCTGCTATCTGTCAGCGTTTAATGAATTAGTCGTTACGTCCTAATAAATAATAGTCAGCTCTTTTCGATACCAAAATAAAGTATAACAACTATTCAACATTTTTTAAATTATATTGAAAGTTGATTTGACAACCATTTTTGTTTTATTTACTATTGCAAACGTTATTATTGTTTCTTAATTTGAAATTTAAACTTAGATATGCTTTTACATTATCAGTGTTGCCACAAGCTGCGATTCTAGTCTCTCAACGATTTTTATGGTGATTTTGAGACCTGTGCGATTTTTAAATGTAGGGAAAATGAAAATCCTAAAAGTTGTTCTTATTCAGTTAATATAATACTTAACTCTTAACTTTCAAGAATAACTAATTCATAAATATCATTACTATTCAATTGTACCTGATTTTAATTAGTTTTGTAACACAATTATATGTGTACCTTTTACATAATTGTGATGGTACATACATTGTATACATGTCTACATTTAGAGCAAACCCAAATTAATTATTAAATTAACTAGTGGCGAAAATCATAAGACACTGGAAGCCGAGTTAAGTTTGTTGCTGCACACAGAGGAGACATCCAAGAGTTTTAATTGTGAAGATTCCGACAGTCAACAATGTTTCCAGACTCGCCAATCGCTTCTTAAAGGACTTGTGGACGAACGAAACAGTCAAAAAATCTTGAATATTCGCTAAATTTAGTTATTTTTCGTCTATTAGTAGTAACTAAATTGATCCTGCCATTCTAATTCAAAATGGACTGTGGCAACACTGCATAATTAGCCTTTTGTTAGCCTGCACCTCACCCTCCCTCCCCTTACTCACCTCACATCAGTGGCAGAAATTGGAGTTGACCTCGGTGGAGCGTCGGAAAATCATCTGCTCCGTCACCTTCCACATGATCGCCCTCACCTGTGTCATCTGGTCGCTGTACGTTCTCATCGAGCGCACAGCAGAGGAGGTCTCCACGGGGGAGCTCCAGTGGCCCTTTTGGACCAAGCTGATCGTGATCGCTATCGGGGTGACGGGCGGGGTCGTCTTTATGTACGTCCAGTGCAAAGTGTACGAGGCGCTGTGTCGTCGTTGGCGGTCTTTCAACCGCTCCTTCCTCATTCAAAGTGTCCCTGACGACCTTCTGGAACGTGCACAGAAGGCGGCCAAAGAAAAGCAGACCGGAACCGGTAATGGTACCGTCCTGCTCTCATTACCCCCCACTGGGCCCGCCCCAATAGTGGGACTGACTCCCGTCAATGGGAACAGCACCTCGTCAACGTCTATAACGCGTGCTGCCACGGGCAGTTGCTTCATCACAGTGAGTGCCTGTGCTTGTGACGCCGGGGCCATCACGGCTCCTACTACTACTGGTGTCACCATCTAGAATCTCTCTCTCAATATGGATCTGCCACTCTGGATCTGGGGAATTTTGCCAATCAATTAGTTTATTAAGCATTAATAACTGTACAAAACTATTGACTATTTACTATATCAACATTTAATTTATGTAAAGACTGACATCCCACAAAGTCTTAGGATCCATCCGACCCAGTTTTTTCATTGTCATGACAACTTTGCCTTCTTTATCTCCTCCACACCCATTACTGATTGTTCATAATTATTGATTGATCGGTTTTTTTTGTATACATCTCAAAGATTTATAAATTATAGTAGTAATCCTACGGTTGGTACTGTTATATATTTTTTGTATTTACGTAATATTATATTTCAATGTATAGTTATTTCATTATTTGTTTCAAGATTTAGATGATTTTTCTTTTTGTTCCATGATTTATCCACGCATTTCTGCGTTGTTGTAATTAATTAATTCCTGTTATACTATTTGTAAAACGATATATCAACCAAACACGACTTACTAGATGAATCTATCGATTTATTGCATCGATGAATATAGATCTGAATGATAGAGCTGTAAACATTTATATCCAATTACTTATTTTTTGTTAGAACTATAGAGAACCCAACTTAGTTTATCTGTGCCGTCTGATCTGCCGTTTGCCCTTCCCTTTTATCTTGACTCAAATTTTAGACGGCAGAAAGATACGATAAAAATGTATATGTATAATTTCTGAAAACAAACTCGGTGTTCAAATCCTTTACCTAGTCTCATCAACTTCGCATTATAATCTTTGTCATGTTTTGAGTTTTGGAGGCTATATGCGTACCTCCAATACAAGTGTGATTTTGAAACATTTTTTTAAATAATGCCATAAACTTCCCATGTTTTTTTTTAAAGTATTGTAACATCAGGTCCCAATATATGGGGCGTTTTATTTATTAGTCATGCCTTGAACGACTTGTTATAAGCAAATACACAATCTCATGTTTTAGTTTTCAACTGTTTCTTTTTTGTATAATATAAAATTTATAATTAATGATTTTATTAGAATCTTTTATGGTTTCTCTCGAATTAAAACGTTTAATTAGGGTTTTATTTATACGTACATGAGTTTCTATCTTTGAAAAGTTAAGTCTATTCACAATTCTCATCTGTTTATCATTTAGTTATTTTTGATTTTTTTTTAGAAAATGGAATGTAGTATGTACAAGTATGGAACTGGATGTAAATTAAATTTTGCTTTCTATAACTTAATTTGAATTTCATTTTGATTTTATAATAAAAGCATAACCCATTACTACATTGATATTATACGCTTTGAATATCACCAAAGGTAATTCAGAAAAAATAGTATTTGACTATTCACAGTGAATTTTAAATCAATGTTAAATATCCATCATTTTTTTATTCCTTCTATCTTGTGGTAGCGAATGATCTATTAACAGTTTGATTTAAATTGCAATGATTTAGTTAGTGCACGTATAGAGGAGAAATAGCGAGGAATACATTTCCCCTTAGATTCGTCAATTTTAGATGCTATTTTGTTTTTCTAAATCATATGATAATTTAGGTCCTTTCAAACGGTCTATTTAAAAAAAATTATTTAGGATTTTGTAAACACGATTGACGAAATTATTTCAAAATATTCAATATTTATGAAGGGGAATAAATATAGATGTCGTTAATTGATATTATTTGGTAAATAATTTTTTTTTAATTATGTGAATTGAAATTATCCGAACAGTAACTATGTATATTTTAATTAATGTTAAAGACTCACCTAAAGCGACATACACAGAAATTACAAAATTGTATCTCACGCTCTGCGTTTTCGATGCAATAGTTGGTCATTGTACGTAGGTTTGAATTCACGAGTCCGCTTTCCTCTATAGATTGAGTCATTCAATATATTATATACTTTCTTTTAACGCTGAAGTATATAAAGCATATTAGGCGATATGACAGATTGCAAAATAAATTTGTGCACGGAGTGAAAATATTAAAAATAACTGTTCAGTTTAAATATTTTTCTGTGTATGCGCCTTTAAAGTATATAATTCTTTTTATCTCTTCTGAATTTACTCTGAATTTGCGTTTTTATCATAGTAGGAATACTTATGAGAATCGCTTCATGGAAGTTGCAAAAATGTGAACTAATTATACTAAAAATAATGTGTATCCAACATCTGGAATCGTTGATCTTTATATACACGATGCAAATTAGTTGTGTACATAACTTTGTAACTCTGCTAAGAGTCTTTTTCCTTTTGTCAAGATTGTGGGTCGTAACTATGGGGATAAATAAGGTAGCAACGTTAAACCAACTGTAAATGGATTTTTCCATGTGTTTATAAAATATGTCCCTATTATAACGGAAAACTATACTATTCGAATGAAAACTAAAGTAGTTTTCTACCTGCATGATGCCGAAAATAAATCCATTTGAGAATTAGTTTACTGGCAAATTTTGTGACTGACATAGATAAAAGAAATTACTTATTGTTTCTGGGTATAGACTTTATGATGCTCTAGAGATTTCAGGTTATTTTTATAATACCATTGTCGGATCCAGGGGGGGGGGGGGGCAAGGGGTCCTGGCCCGATGCGCCTCTACGGTTTGTTAATTCTTTTTCAAAATAAATTCGATTTTTTATTTTCATAATAATAATAGTGTATATTTCTCAAACTGACAGACCGTAGTGGTCGAGTGGGGAGAAGAGTTGGGTGGTTTGAGGAGCCATGTTACATTTGGGGCATGTTGGTTTTCTTCATTTATGATGGCTCTGTAGACTGCCAGTCCTATGTGATGCCCTGTTCTCAGTTGGGCAATTGTTATCGCATCATTCCTGTTTTTGGGAATCATTTTCTGCTTGCTCACATAGGAGATGGTTAGAAGAAGATGAATTGTTTTTTCGACTTTCGTGTAGCTGGATACCACTGCCTTGGCTGCTTCCAAGCTGATGGTTTTGTCTTTACTGTTGTTGTTGCATGCAGCTTTGGCTAGTTCGTCGACTTTTTCGTTGCCTGGGATCCCTGCATGTCCCGGGACCCATTGGAGGTTGATGTGGTGCTTGCAGGAGTCTAGGTTGTACCTGAGAATAGCTTTGTCAGTGTTGTCATTGGTGCAGCTACTTTGGAGAGCCTTAATTGTGGACTGACTGTCACTGCAAATTAGGATTTTTTTGATGTTCTGTTGAGTGTTTAAGCCACTCAATAGCAAGGTTGAGAGCTCCAATCTCTTTTTCAAAAGAGGATGTGTAAAGACGGCCTTTTTTCCGTTGCAGTGGATGATTGTGGGTTTGTTTGGGGGTCCTGTAGTTACTACGAATGCGACTCCGCCGTTTAATGTTCCACTAGTTGCTGATCAGTCCGAATATATGATGTAGTCGTATTTGACCTTATTGATGGTGTTAATAATTGTGTCTTCTTGTAGGGTCTTGGCGTTGCTACTTTTCGTGGATTTTTTTGATAGCGAAGATGAGGCTGTTCAGTTTCCATTTTGACACCAGTTCCATGGTGCTTTGGAGAGCAAGTTGATAGGTTGTCTGGTGAGATTGTCAATGGAGGGTTTTATAGCGGATATATAATCTTTGGCGTCTTTTCTCCAACTTGACCTGCTCTTCAGTCTGTGTTTGATTTCTCTGCTTGCTATTTCCATTCTGGGGTTGTTGTCCGGAAGGCGTAAGGATTTTTCAAAAGCTATCTGGGTCATTTTTCTGGTTATGTACGAGGGCACATTAGCTTCTAGTCTAAGGGCGTCAGTAGGAGTAGTTCTGAGCTGGCCAATGACAATTCTGAGAGCTTCATTATGCATCTTCTCTAGTTTTAGTTTGTTTGTATTAGCAAGCCATGGTTGCCATCCTGGGCTGCAGTAGTCCATTATGCTTCTGATGATGGATAAGTAGATTTTCCTTAGCAGATTAGGTTTCCATCCCCAACTTTTGGCTGCACAGGCTGCAAGTATTCTTTGTCGTATTCTTGGAATGACTTCTCTGACTGGGTCAAGGTAGATGGTAAAAAGGATGGGTGACAAAACATCTCCCTGTGGAACTTCTTGAGGGACTATTCTGTATTTTCCAATTTGGTTGTCAATTCTTATGCAAGTTCTTGTTTTTGAGGAAACTGGCTGTCCATTTTATAAATTTTTGAGGGATGCCCTTTTTGAGCATGGTGAGAAGAAGGTTGGCTCTCCAAACTTTGTCAAAAGCTTTGCTGTAGTCCAAGAGTGCCATCAGACTTTTTTCTCCTGGTTGTTTTTGGAATCCATCACTTATTGTTTGAGTAATTTTAATGACTTTGTCTTCTGTACATCTTTTCTTACGGATTCCTGATTGATCGTTGATTAGCCAGTTGTTTTGCTCTATCAGGTAGTTGAGTTGGCCAGACAGGAGGTGAGACTTACAGGTCTGAAGGAGTCTTGTTTGGATGTTGTCTTGCCTGCTTTGTGGATGGGGATGATGATTGCGTTCCTCCATGATTGGGGGCAAAAACCTGTGTTCCAGGATTCGTTGTAACAATCAAGGAGAAATGTTCTTGCTTTTTCTCCTAATTTCTCAATGAATTTGGGTGTGATACCGTCATCTCCTGGGGCTCCTTTCAGTTTGAGATGGCTGATTGCTTCGTTCAGTTCGCTTATGTTGAAGTTTGAGCAAGCTGCATTTTCTTCTGCAATTCCTTTTCTAAGAGCTTTCTTAACTTCTCTGTTGGTGTCTCTTTCCTATTTGTTAAAATGGAGTTTGCTAGTGCTGGCGTAGTGTTGAGCGAAGATATTGGTTTTTGCAGTTGGTGAGTAAAAAGATTTGTTGTTGTGCACTAAGTAAAGGGTAATTTCTGTGATTGGCTTGTTTTCCGCTAAGAGATTTGATGACTGACCAGGTTTTGTTAGGATCTATGGAGTATTCAGCTCCATCAAGGAATTCTTGCCATTTTTTCTCTTTGCGGTCTTTTATTTGCTCTTTGACTAGGATGCATTGATCAATCCACTCTTTCCTGGCGTTTGTGATATCTGGTCTAAGTGCTTTTCGTTTTTTGATGGAGTCTCTTATTTCTGAGTTTATCCATTCTTTTTTTTGTTTTCTGATGGTTTTGTTGATAATGTTTACAAGTTCTGTAATTTTCTTGCTGAGATTATTTTCTTTATTTATGTGATCAATTTTGTTTTCAATCTCTTCTTCAAATTCGATCCATTTGGCTTCTTTCCTGTTCCATGTTATACTGGGAGGTGTTTTATTGAGACATTGAATTTTCATGTGTATGTTGAAGATTATAGGGAGATGATCAGATCCTAGGCAGTCTGTGGTTGACCAGTCTATGTTGTTGGTCATGTTGTTTGGGGTAAGAGTGACGTCTGGTGTGCTGAGTCCGCCTGTACTTCTGTTCACTCTTGTGTGTGCTCCGTTGTTTATGCTGCTGTAATCCTTGTCCTTAATCAGTCTTCTATGATTTCTCCTCTGTTGTCCGTTGGTTGAATGTGGTCCCAGAGAGCCGAGTGTCCGTTGAGATCTCCCGCAATGATATGGTCTTTTCCTGGGATGGTGTCTTCTTTGTCAAATCTGTTGGTGCTGGACTTATTTTGTTTGACGTTCAGCTTGTGACAGAGATTATTCATTGTTTTCTGGAATAATTTCTCATTGCGTTTGGCTGCCATGGTTGCTACAGGATCTAAGTCTTCGTTGCAATATATTGATTTCTTTGACCTTTTGATGAAATTCTCCAGTCGGTCCTTTTCTTGCTCATTTAGGTTGCCCAACCAAGCTTGCGATGAGTACAATACTTTTGAAAGAAGAAGAGCTCGGAATACGCTTTGTTGGTATTTTTGTTTAGGCCGTAAATGCGCAATGCTTTAATTACAACGCTTCATAGAAATATAAATAAGATAGAAGCGGCATGTCTATAGAAATGCAGTTGATTTTTCTGCCTTTTCGAGAAATCGAAACTTCTATTGTTTACCAGTCAATATGGCGGACACTAATATGCAGGGAAAAAAGTTTCTACTTCTTCGAGAACCGCTTGAACTTCTTATTTATATTTATATGGGTATTTTCGTTAAAAGTAACCACATTATCTTTGAAATAGCTTCGAATATCTAAAATCAATTGTTTTTTTATATATACTTATTATCAAATGAATATAGATCTCATACAGTATAAGTATTAGTTTTCTCATAATCTCAGATTTCTCCGATTCCTTACTCATATTTGAAACAGAATAGTTGTTATATACTTTCGACAATATTTTATTTGGGATTGGATCGATGAGATTCCAATTGTTGATGTTACTTCTGGATCAAAAAAAATATTACTGGAATTAATCTTTTATTACTTTGTTTCTATAGACTTTATCAAAGATTTATCCAAAGAATCAATCCTTCTGATTCATCCAACAGCTCTCTGAATATGTCGGCACGACTTCTACTCAAGTGGCTATTTTCGTGATGGAGTCTTTTTGCAGCTTGATTCTCGTCTTAATTATCTGCAGGACTGTTACTTTGGATACTGTATATACTGAGGTGATCCAGTCTATAATATTTTGCTTTAAATGCATTCTTCATCCGCCTCAGTACCTCATGTCTCCGTGACAAATCTCTGCAAATTTTTACAATCTCTCTGCTCTGTATCTCGTTGATTAAACATATTCAAAATCTCAAAGATTTCCAATTAATTATTTATTCCATTTGTATAACCCCTGATTGGTCTATCAAGATAAAGACCATTTTGATATAGAAACAGTTTCTTTTATAAGCTGCTACTTTTTATATTTCTAAAAATTACACTTTTGAAATTTATTTGAAAAGAAATTACTCATACGGATACAATTTTAGAATTATTCACTTTCATTTGCACAAACATTTTCGTTGATAATGCTTGTAATAAATAACTATATTTTAATAATATTTATTTAATGTACAAACATAAATAGTTAGACTATTTAACGCAGCTAACTTTATAACTGTTATAAATCTTTTGTAGAAGCCTTTATTTTTCGAAAAATCGAAATTAAACATATATTTCATTCTAATTAGATAGTAATGTCATTCGAAAGATGAGCAGCCTATTTGATTATACAAAGTTAAAAGAAGAACATATATTGCATACTAGTAGTATCTATTCCTATTAACCAAAATGTATATGACTACAATAGAAATTACATGTGTTGTCTGATATGATTTTATATATATGAGAAAAATACATAGTTGAACGTGTTATATAAATTTGAATTATAAAAATATATAGATATACATAGTTTTATTTGGTGGCATGTGTACAGCGCAAAATACGTAGGTATTAATAGAAAAATTCTATAAGTATTGAACAAGTTATAACAAGTCGCCATATCATCATTGATCACATAGTGCCTTCCATACGTGGTAAGATCTTTCTTTCTATAAAAAATAGACACAAAACAATATTTTATTAAATAATAATGAATACGCATCTTTATGAAATATATTTAATTGTATTCTAATAAAATTGGTAACTTAATTGATTTCAGTTTAGACACATATCTACATAAATATAGGCTATACCGGAATAAAGTGCGTTTTTTAATAATTGATTTCATAGATTATAAATTGTACAGTATTTAATTTAGATATTAACCGTAGAGTGTCTACTTAGGGAAAACAGCGTTTTTAATTAATTAATTTCATGATTAGAGTGTCTATTTAAATTTCAAATATGTTTCCAATATAAACCATATAGTATTAATTGTTAAAATTTTTAAAAAACGCACTTTATAACGGTATGGCCTATATTAAATCCTTTTGAAATGATACACCTCGAAAGAGTATTTATAATCTCTTGCGCACTTTTTTGTATTAAATAATTTACTCTTTAAAATTTTAAGTCTATGTAAGAGCAAATCTATAATATATCCATTCAAAAACATTTTAACAAATATTCAAAAATGAAAAGAACAAAAAATAAAAATGGTTACATTTTATTTCACAGATTCATAGTAATGAAAGGGTCTTAAAAATATAAAGCGAATAAATTATAACCTGTTTTACAAGACAGTAAATATTATTTGTTGTAATTACATATCATCCATCAACTTTTCGCTGATATTTAAACCCATGTATGTGCAGTAAATCTCCTATATAAATTCTTACCTCAACAAGTACACCGATCCTAAATTCCTCCAAAGAGTCAACTGCATGACTAGAGTGACCTTTGCAAACGAAAGCCCATGTCGCATCTCGTCCGACATGTTCCATAATAATGTCCATTCCACCAGGATGCTGTGTAATAACAAATAAATAATACTGTACAAATTTACATAGTAATTGTTTCCTGAATTCTTTAAAAATTGTTTCAAAAGCTTTTAAAACTAATCGAATATTTATTTACTTTATTAATTCGAAATAAACTATTATTTATTAGTTTATGGGATTAACAAAATGAATTTCATCTGAGTATTGAAAACGGAAATTTGGACAGTTTATATTGATTTATAATTTATATAGATTCAATTTATTTATATAAAAATTGGTCACATTTTCAAATTTTTAGACTGATTTTAAATATTTGAAGCGTTGTGGATAAGATATATATATATGTGTCACTGTTAATCAAAAAATATATTTGCGCTTTTTGTTAATTTTACTAAGTATTAATCGAACTAAATATGATATAACCTTTTCATTCTTGCCGGCATAAAACACTATAAAATATAAATACGACGACCTGAGCTAAGTATCCATACTTAGTCTGAAAGGTGGACTAATGTCTCCAAATGTCAAATTGAACTACTAGATAGGTATAGTCTACTATAGTCCTTGATTGAGGTGAAACATGAAACACTCAAAACGGTCTAAATTCAATTTGTTCTCATGCTTGATATCTACTCCATATATAATATATATTGTTATAAATACGAGCACAATAGAACTATCGGTCAAGTGTAAATAAAGATCTAATAACAATATATTAGACTTTAATTCCACACTTATTGCTGGAATATTACAAAACGAAATATGAGTCATTAATCTTTAATGACATTTTCAATTAATAGTGAAATAAATATTTATATTTTGTAAAAGGAATTTAGTCAACATTAATTATTATAACTTAATTATTAAGTAAAAGAACGTTTGGGTCCCTTGACTTTATAAGAAATTAACTCATTTACATGTTTTTGTTTTTAACAGAATTATAAAAGAATTACGTTAAATCTTCCAAGCTAATGTTTACATATTATATATAGTCTACTCCGGCTAATCCGTATTTCCAAAATGCACAGAAAAATGCCCAGAAATATTGATAAACTATCTAAATAAATTTTGACCTTATATAGTATAATATACGTACATGCATATTGTCAATGATAGAAAAATTAGATACATATAAAAATAATAATATACCGATATGTTATATTGAATTTATAAAAAAAACATATAGTTAGAACGCTCACATATGTACATCATCATAATGTATAAGAACTCGGATATTGCAAACAAGATTTTTTCTTCTTTTATATTGTATAGCAACAGTGAAACTTCCCCAAATTTCATAAATATCTATGTAGACATTTTCGTCCATACTTTGATTTCAGTAATTTTTGCTAATTTATTCTATGCTATTATCATTTGGGATACATATAAGTACACGAGTTATGTTAATGTTTTCCATCATTACAAGATACTTTTCCTGTATTCATTTTGATCTCATTTTGATCTTGTAACTTTTCGATGTTATTTGTCAATTTATATTGAGTATTTTGAACATATTGGATTTCTATTGTTCACTGTTTCCTTTCAATGATCGCATACACACATTTTGTTAAAATGTGAATGAGCACCTAAAATAATATATTTATAATGAAATATTTCTAATTATTCATTAAAATTTGAAAACATACTGCTTACGAAAATATAAATTTATCTAAAGAACTTTAGATTAAAGTTTTCAATTTGTATACATTAAATACCAAAATTATCAAACGTTTTAATACAGGATTAGACACCATATAATAAAGTAGAAAAATCATAAATTAAAAAAGTAGTTAGATCGATTAGTTAACCTTTTACCTTTGTTAACATAATTTCAATAGTTTGAAAAATAAAGGTTTATAGTTAGTAATTGCTCTATTTTACCTCGTGTAGAAATTTTGTGACGTCATAGACAATGTCTTTGATTACTATCCAGGACGATCGGGGATCACAATGATTCGCCACCTCATCTAAGGTGTATTCAGGTTCATTAGTACGAAATTCTTCCTGTGAATGGGAAATTTCAGAACCTTCACTCGTTGAAGATCTAACACGCAATTCAGCAAGAGAGTGAATTGAATTAGGAGAGCAACTCAAAAGATTCATTTTCCGAAGCAGTCTGTGCAAATAGTTTGATTGTCTAAGTGGATTTTGGAGTCAGTATACGTGTGACCGAAGTTTAATAATGCGCCTTATATACTTATTTACCGGTACAATCTAATCAGATTGGAGGGTGTAGCAAATGGTTCTAGAAAGTTGATCGAATCACGTATAAAAGATCAATTGATCCTTGAATGTTGGTTTACATGAACCATGATAGGTTTTAGCTCAAAAAATTGCTCTAAGAATTTATAAAATATATTTTATAAACAAAATTTTTACGATTTATGATTTTGTACGTTTACCCTTGATTTTATGAAATCATTTTAAAATGTATTATTAAAAATTTTATTTCACTAGAATTGGTTTGAATGATTGCAATTGAATTAGACAAAATGTTAGAACCAAAATATTATGCTTTTTCACCAATTTGATGTGAGTGACTGAAAATATAGTAGGTATAAAAAATTAAGTGCGTGACTGTCAAGGTTTAAATCATAAAATAGGACGTTTAATTTATTACCTTTTTCAATAAAAATAGGTATACATTGTATCGCTTTTACTTCTGATTTAATCAGCCGTGTAATCGTATTATAACTTTATTCTGATAGGAAAACTACCCTTTTTGTGTTGTAAAATAATATCTATATACCTGTAATCAGATTTCTAGTGTGAACATTCTATACAGCTTGTCTCCATATTTAGCCCCAAATATTCTGTTTATACCTATTGTTTAGTCCCCAATACTATTGTTGCTTATTACTATAATTGATTTAAATGACATATTCGGAATACGAGATATAATATTTTTTGGGTTTTAATTGATCTGTTACTATACAGGGAAAGCCATTATAATC